>CM034151.1:124199794-124423639 GCA_019776745.2 Taxus chinensis
ACCCACCTTGGTAAAAGTACCTCTGTCCACCGTAATTATGATGTTATGACAATCGTGTTGATGAGGGAGAGATATTCCCTATCAAATCCAATCCCCATGTGGAAAATGGCGATGGTGTTGCAAGTTGGTTTATAGAGCCTGTGCCGGTACGGGATCTCAAGGAGAACTTTGACATTTATGGCAGGTACACACAAAACTTACCACGTCATGCTCTAGAATGGCCAGAACAACCATACAATGTATTTTTGAGTAGTGGCATGGCCGCCAAAGTGACCTCACATACTTGCCCCCTATGATCATAAAGATTTTTTCAAATTCTGTCCTCGTCAATGAATCTAGCAACATTCCATCAAGGCTCTACGATAGGACTTGCTCCAAGATGATACTTGGAGGTTATTATACGCAAAGTAGTCTTTATTCGAGGTTTGGCACTTCTGGATTTGGATGGTCCACTATTAAATTAATGATATTAGTGTACCATGGACACGTAGACAATGGGGCGGCTTAGCTTAGTTCAAAAAAATACACACACTCGTCAGGAAAGTCTAAATTTTCCAAATCACCTCCCATACAACGGCTTGTCAAGGCAACCCAACCCACAATGATTTTTCTTGATGGATTTTGTCATTAAAAAAATTGTTAATCAAACTTGCCCATGAGAGTTATAAAGCGTCAACCTTCTTAGATAAGATCCTTACGCGAGAAAAGGAAACGTTCTATAGGTGATCTGATTTAATAATACCCCTTGTGACTTGGTACAGTAATGTCTTAAGTGTTTTGTCCGAAGATTTAAACAAGGCATCTTTATCTATTGTGTGTATAATGTGTATAGAATCAATTGTGTCGGGGACAATGAAATAAATTCACGCTCTCTTTTATCAATTCTTCTTGAGCCAAACATGCAGGGGCGATGAGAATCCACTAGCTTGTGAATTACAAGATCAAGGGGGTGATTTGATTCTGACCTGGGTGCATGATTGGGAGGGAGACAACAAGAAGTTTAGCTCACTCAAGTGCCTCATTGCCATTCTTTTGTCCAATCATGTGTAGTCCTTTTGCAAACAAATTTTGGTTGCTGAACAAAAACGGTCAAATTGGGGATTAAACTTCAGATTGCATCAGTTTTACAAGAAATATCTGATCCCAGACTTGTTCTGATGGTGGATTCATTTCTAGTACAACTACATTTTGACTGGGTCCACATCAATCCATCGTGAAGATATGATTATCCCAAAAGCTTACCTCCTGTTACACTGAACACACATTTTTTTTTTTTTCGTCAACGTGGATGCGTATTCGTTAAGCAAGAAAGGATGACACGCAAACACCTTGGGTGGATGATCAGATCATTTCTGGCCTTAGCCAAAAGGCATCAATGTAGGAATCCACAATATTGTATAATATATGAAATATTATAAGTCATTTCCAGTGGTATGTGGGACCGCATTCTTAGCCCTGAAGGACATAACAACATAAGAAAAGTTACGCAAAGGAGTTATGAATAGTTTTGGCAGATCTCCTATGAGATTCTGAGTTGTTGGTACTTAGAAAAAACCCAGCCATGAGAGACAACAACCACCAAAAAAAAAAAAAAAAAACTAGTTTTTGCTTGAAAAAATCGATGGAGGGTAATGGAAATCATCTTGGGATAAGCCTTGTTATTACCTGAAAGATATAAAAATAGATATTTCCTTCTTTTTTTAGGACAGGGAGGATGATATTCGACACCCGCTACGAGTCGTCCATTGGATTGATGAACCATACCTAGGAGGAGGCTTCATCACTTCCTTCCTTCACCATGCGGCCACCTTTGGCTCAAGGCCTTGAATTTTTATTAATTAGCTTAGAATCTGGCTTGGTTAAAAAATGTGCAATTGTAATTGTGATGCAATTCCCGTGTCCTTGTTGTAGCAAAAGTGAAAGATCTTTGATGATCTTTGAGGATACAAGTATTATTTCAGCTCCTTAGGAGTTATAAAAGAGGATCTCGTTAAAGATTTTTTGTTCTTCCTATTCTTGATGTTTATACTCGATTGTTCCTGTACGATAGAAAAGTAACATTTGAGCATGAGAAATTCTACAAGTAGCCTTATTCATACTCGATCTCCTGAGGGTCCAATGTCGAGACAGCTAGGGAAGGAAATAATTTCGGGTTATAGACAAAACTAGTTGGGTAATCTTATATCTTAACATGCATTAATGGGATTGTGAGTCCTAAGGAAAAGAAAATCTCTCCTAACCTAAATTGGTGTAATGGATCGTCAGATATAATAATTGCTTGGAGGATCCAATCAATGCGAGCTATGTGGAGGGAGATCTATCTATTAGCATTAGATGAGTGGAGTGAACTGTAGGGCTTCGTGTATGTTTCTAGACAAGGTCACATGATGAAAATGTTAGTTAGTGGGATTTATTGGAAAATGGGGGTTTTCTGGTACAACCCAAAAAATATTAGCTGATGATGTATGTGTTTAATGTGAAAAATTGTTTATGAATTAGTGGGATGATATTGATTAGCAAGGATCTAAATTACCAGAAACGTACGCTAAACTGGTGTAAAGGTTTAACTGGGTTGTGGGACCTAGGGCTTTTTTTCAAAAAACCATGAGATCATGGTTATTGGTGGCATGTTTGAGGAATGTGAAGAATAATTATCGTAGCCCGACTATCAAATAGTCATTAAGCTTTTTCAGCTTCTAATGTTAATGACTAGGAGTGTGTGCTGCAATTTTGAGAAACCTTACGTGTGTTCTGGTAACTGTCTACGTAACTTGTGTATGTAATGAGAATGTCTCCTATTTTTGGCTGCAAAAATAATGGATCACAACTAATATTTTCTCTCTTTTGGGTCTTGTATGGTCATGCGGATATCCATCAAGGCAATCTATAGTTGGGTTGACTGGCAGAATACGTATGCTTTTTTGTCTTCAATATTTAATTCTTCAATTGTTCACTAAATTTTGTGAGTTTATTGTCATTTGAATACGTGAGTTCTAAGACCTTGAATCTATATCCGTTAATGTTTGAAGAGCTTTGGTTGAGGTACTACTGGGTGGAATTGTAATCACTGGGCTCTCTAGGTCCCGTGTGTTCAGCAGAGATTTAATCAGACTTTAACTTAAATAAGTAAACTAATTATGAAATAAATCTACACTATGTTTTTATTTTTTTTTTTTGTATTTCAAGGATGTGAATTTGAACAAAATTTAAGCGCAGCTATTCTATATATCAGATAATGAACAATTAATCTAATCACATATTTAAAAATAAGCAAATTAGCCTGATATAGCTATTTCCTGTGGGCACTTGTTAATTTATCCTAATATTAAATAACTAACCAATTTTTTAACTGAAGACCTTTCAATATTCCCTCAGAAGTGAGGAATAAATCACAGCTTCAATGGAAGCTATTAATGCCCCACAACTTTCCCTGGTAATACTGAAGCAAGCTTCACTGAAAAATGATTTCTACTCTATTTGATATATTATCACTACAACTTCGACATTTCAAAACCGGAGTTTACAGAACAATGGAAAATCCAGTTGTTATGTGACTTGTCCCCTCGTGTGATCTCTTCAATTCGCTTCGTGTTTCTCAATGAATAATAAAGTGGGAATGTGACAGTGGCAACAAGAGGAGATACTCGAACAATGGCATCTTATATCTAAAAATCAAATATAATGCAAGTGTAAGAGAGGGATAGTTTCAAGTGATAGAGCTTGCCTATGTTAATTCCTAGCAGGATTTATCGCAGATACAACGCAAATATACCTGAGAATTCTTGATCTATTTCTTGTGACAAAATGACACCTACACTCTACGATTATCAAATGAACTTAATCTAGAACTGAAACTATCTATGCTAAGTGACTATGTTGAGGATAAAAATGGATCAAAATGAAAGTCCTGAAGATCAAGTGATCTCTAAATCCAGAAAGTAAGAAAAGGAGCCTTGAACTGAAAGCTTGAGAATTCATGCAAAGAGTAACCTATTGAAACTTATGGAAGGGAAATTTAAACAACTGATAATAAACCATGAGAAGGTAGGGGCATTTCTTGGTAAACAAGTTTGGTATTTATAGCCATTTGGATTACCAGAGGTAATTGATTGAACTCTTATATTATAAAAAAAGCGAAATTACTATTTACCAGTGGCAAAAACCATAAATGCAAGCAAGAGTGGTTTAGAAATGATAGTGCCACTTGATCTTTTTAATTGAAAACGTGTCAGAAAGTTATGGAAAATGTGCACATGACCGCCATTCTGCGTAGGGACGCGCGGTTTCAGGACCGGCGCTCTGTCTATGCGGTGGTCATGGGACACTGCCCAGGTAGGGCGGCAGTCCTGAAACTAATGACAGAAAAGCAAGGAAAAGTGGGGACAGGGTTTAGAAATGAAGCAGAGGCAAAGGTCAGTTAAGGTATTTTAGGATGCAAATGTATATGGTAAGATTTGGATTCAAAACACCTTTCAAAGATATTTGAATCATCAGTGGATTTTTTGTAACCTCTTTCCAGCGTACAGTACCTACAATTTTAGTAACTACATTATTGCCCCCTCAGAGAAGTGTTTTAGCCATGAAGGGGTATAAAATGGTGGGTACAAAGTATGTAGCCGGAAAGGGGTAGTTAGAAGACGATACCGGACATACCCATGTGTCGCAATGTCACCATCTAGATTCCACTATCTGTAACTGAAAGGACTCAAAGTGAAGATAGATAAAAGAATCGAAAATAAATACTAAATTAAAATGACCAAGGACTTACCATTGCATGGGATAAGAACTTACTCCACTTGGTGCTCTAACTCTACAAGAGAAACATGAAAATAAGGTTAGAATATTATATATATATAGATATAACTATAGATAAATGAGCTCTTTTCCTATTCATTTGCAAGCGTGTTGATTGGCAATTTTTGAGCTCGGGATCCCCGGTAACCATTTTTGATGGAGAGTATATCAAAAAAATTCGTTCGAGATCGTGATCATGCTCCGAGAGCATGACATCAACTGCAAGTATCATGTTAGTTTTTCTCAATTAAGTGTTTAAACCTAAAATAAAAACTGTTGAATATTTGTCTTAGGGGGGTTTATTTTGAAAATTTAGTTGTTAATGAGTCTCTAGGGGGGGGCACCCATAGGGTAGGTTTGTTTATTTGGTCAAAATGGTGGATTTTACATTTTAGGCACTTTTTAGGGCTTTACGGGTGCATGCCAAATCGGCAAGGACTGCCGCCTTTCACAGAGCGGCGGTCATCGGGACCGCACTTTTGATGGAGGGGCAGTCGCTAGACTGCAGCCCTTAGATGGCCATGTCACGAAAACCACCACTCTGCCCAGCGGCAAACAGTTTTATGGACAGAAAGTGAAAGAGATTGCCTTAGTATTTTTTTTACATTTTGACATTTTTCTATGTTTTGATGAGCTTATTATTGGACTATGGTTGCTAACTTGCGCTATTGTTTTTTGGTATTTGTTGATTTTGATGCAGAGAGAAGAAGAAGAGTATATTAGATGGACACAGGGAGGGAGTGTGATTGGCTCCTGAAAGTGTTGGTAATGTTGACCTAGGAAGGAGAGACACTTTGCAAAAGGGCGGTATTTTTGAGGATTCCCGGTCCTCCATGTTGCTTGTTGCCTAGTCACCATATTGTTGTGTTGTGACTGTTCTCTCTAGGATGCGGACCAGAATAATTGTCTGGTTTCCCGTGGTTAGGGGTGAGGTGACTATCATCCTAGAGGACGTCTATGTATCTAGGGGGTTTCTAATTCTTGGGAGGTATTGTCTCTTAAAAACAAGATCTAGGGGTATCAATGGTCGTGAGGCGACCCATACTAGGAGATGTGGTTATCTCCTTTGGCCGAATAAGGGGGTGAAGGTTGATCTATTTCTTCTTCTTTCATACCTATCAACTTAAGGCCATTATAGGTATCTTGGGCCTCACATTCATTGGGATAAGGGAGGGATACTCATTATAATTTGGGCCCATTATACACATATTGATGCCCATGGCCATAATTATGCTTGGGCGTGTGTAGGACAATTTCTTGGACACATACCAACTTATATAGGTGTTAGGGTATAGGGTTAGTCCGTGGATATCCCACTCTAGTTAGGAGTTGGGTGTTGTATGAGACATCGACCCTAGGAACGGGGTTGTACTAGTAAGAGGATCTAAGGGTATTAGAGGTAGTGAGGGGAAGGGGATGATTAGTACTTCAGGGCACACATTACGCCAGTGGCTTATTGACTACGTAGATATGGAGGCCACTCCTTAGGAGGCCAAACAGGAGTATGGGAGTGGAGAAACGTTACATTGATGGCATAGATCTACTACCGGTAAGTGTAGATAGGATAAAGAGGGTGGAGGTCCACCCATTTGACCGAGGCCCTCAACAGTTTGGCCTCCCCTATGTTGATATGCTTACTTTAGCGGTGTAAGTATATAGGGACTATTTCATGAGGCCAGGAGGCCCTAGGGGAGGGATCGGGGTAGACCACAGTTACTCACGGAGTTCAATCATGGTTCGGTGGGGCGGTGGTTCGGGCCCGAAAGGCAGCCAGTGTTCCGCGAAGAACCTTTTACCTCAATTTGGGGGTCACTCTTGGATGTCAGTGGGGGGAGGATTAGCATCTGATTGGACTCAGGCCTCTAAGAGTACAGGAGGGGAGATGGAAGGAGGAGATGATGGGAGGCGAGACCGGTGGGATGAACGCGGGAGGATGGACAAACAATTCCAAGTGGCATGAAATTAGGCTTTTCTGAGGGCTAAGATGGCGGAGTGGGCAGAGAAGGTGACCTGATTTCGAGGAGTTCCTTCTCAGGACATTGGGGGAGTGAGGAGTCCGCGGGAGCGAGGATGTCATTTTTTCCCGATTTGGGGAGTTTTTGCATTCGGAAGCAAGCATCGGTAGCAGGAACAGATCTTAGAGACCCTACATAGATGCCTAGAGATATGAGTGAGGTTACTACTATTTATCACCTTGTTAGCTATTAAAATGTTTAGTTGATATTCCTTTTGTTGTTTTGCTTGTTTTTGGACTTTATTTTTTGGTGATTTTCTTAATTTGTTATTTTCTTTTTATTTGCAGTGCCTCCTGAGGGATGGCGGAGATTGATAGAAACTATGTAAGGATACCTTGTTGCTCCCTTGGAGAATACTCAGGATGAGCTTATGAGGATGTTGGAGAGCCTTCAATAGCTGGCAAACATCTGATTGTGTTTGCCCCTATTTTGAAAGGTGGTGGTAAAAATTTAGTGATCTCCTTCGTGCTGAGGTAGCTCGATATAGGACTGTGAACGTTGAGGAGCAGGAGTATTCCATAGTGAGACCACAACCAGTTTGCCATGATCATGAGAGATTAATTTCATCAGAGGTATCATAGTAGGAGTCATAGACGTGATAATGCACCCTCTGAGGAATCCCACAGGGATTGAGAGGAAATGTGATGATGTTTATATGAGTTGGTTTTGTATTTTCTGGGCTCAGAGCGTTTTTTGACCATGCCTAGTGCATGATGGCATTGTATGTAAAAGATGATTCATACACACACACACACACACACACACACACACACACACACACACACACACACACATATATATATATATATATCTTTTTGGATATAGATCTTCTTTCTATTTAGAGTTTTTTTGGTTGTTTCCCATGTGTACACTAGATGTTTTAAGAATCTTGTTTACATGCTTTTAGATGTATGCAATGGATTGAAAAGTGCTAACAGTGATGTTGAATAGAATATTTCTCTTTATTTTTTGTAATGCTGATAGTGTTGATGCAAAAATAGTGTAGGACTAAACTTTTGCTTCTTTCGGGGGGACAATGTTTGTTGTTCTTTTTTTGGCAAAACCATGATGAATATGTCATTATAATGGGAGGTAATTTCTCCATTCATAACTTGTGCAACTAAGTAAATTGTGAGGGTAAACACCATAGCGTTGAGAAGGTCTAAAAGTGTATGAGTTTTACTAACTGGAAATGATTGAGGGGGGGGGAGAAAGCAAGGTATTGCCAGAAATCAAATTTAGATTCTGGTACTTACTCTTAATTGAAACTATAACATAGTTTAGCATTGCAACTAATTTCCAGTTGATCTGACTTAGATCCACGGATGGTATTTGGTGGGACAAAAATCTGGTTTGGGGATTGATCTCGTTCGAATTTGGATACTTAATTTCACTTAATATACTTGACAGGGCGGCGGTCCTGAAACTATAACAGACGACAAGGAAAAGGGGACATGGTTGCATGAAGCATGTAATGTCGGATAAGTATTTTAAGATACAATGTTATACTAGAAATCCTTTCTGGATTTCGACACACCTTGCGAAGAGATCTGAATAATCATTGGGGTTTTTGTAACCGTTTTCTGGAGTACCAATACATACAATTTTTGGCCAATCGTTCCTCGCTGAAGGAGGCATTTCATTCCTCAAAATTAGGGGGGGTTGAAGGCCAACTTTAAATCCCCAATTCTCGCTACATAATAAAATTTTGAGTTCCTTCACGGGGAAGATTCTATCACGCAATTTCCAAAAAAATAGGAATAAGAGTGTGGAATTAGGGAAAGATCAATCTCATGAGAGTAAGAGTAATTTTGTATAGGGAGAATTGAAGATATAACATAGGGCTTGGTCAATAATGTCAATGTGATTTGAAAATGACAACTTGGCTCTCAGTTTCTATATATCTAACCATTTAGTTATCATTGTCTTACGACAGAAGGTTTAAACACGAATCGAGACGGTGAAGTTTGTATTTTTTCTTCTAATTCACTATGGAGTTAAAGCGATAATGGAAGTTACTATGAGTCTATAAGGAGGGTCTACTCTCATGGAATTTTTTACAATCAATGAATTCAACCCCTTTGTTAGATTTAACACATTGTTCTAGATTTTAAATGTAGCTCAGTATCATATACCTCAGATATTTGATTGCAACAAGTTGTGAATCACCAAACCCTAATATTAAGAAGCACCCATTATTTAGACCCCATTATTTGTAAATTTTAAAGTTTTAACTTGAAGGAAAAGGAAAAATCTTCCTCAGAAGAGGTAAGAATCACAACTTTCATGACAACGAAATGACACTGGCTCCATCAAACAATGGAGAGATTCCAACAATTAATTGGAAACATGGCGTTGGATCATCATTTTCACTCCTCTTCTTTTACCCAGTGACCTCAACCATACAAATTCATTTGCGGAAGAGAAATTAGTTCCTAAATTATTCCATACCCATAGAATCGAAAGGAGGAAGGGGATAGGGTAAATTCCTTCTCCATAACTAGACAATCTTGACTGTCGGTTCCCAATAACATTGTCTCCCGTTGATGGTTTCACCTTTCACTGCCAGAATTCTTCTGATTGAACCCGTGATTTCTAATTCTATTGTATGAAACACATTTTCCTCTGGGATTAAGTGTGTAGGTTATTTAACTATTTGTAGGAAAGCTCAACAGACTTAGTCCCTGTCCCTAATTTTCAAGTTATCTAGGTGGATGTCGAAGGGTTTTTGATTAAACCAGCGCCATAAAGACCTTCCTAAATGTAGGAACCGAACATCCTAAAACAAAGTGGAGGGAATTGCCTTCATGTTATGAATCCAAAGGAATGACTAAGG
Source organism: Taxus chinensis (assembly GCA_019776745.2). Lineage (NCBI taxonomy): Eukaryota > Viridiplantae > Streptophyta > Pinopsida > Cupressales > Taxaceae > Taxus > Taxus chinensis. Next base: position 124,209,440 of record CM034151.1, read on the forward strand.
ACCATATTATAGTTGGTTTTCCAACTATAATATAAAACCTAGTTAAAACTATCTTAGGCCAGAGGGTGACTGAAAAAAATAGAGTTTCGAAGATGTTTTTTGAGGCTATCGTCCTTTAGCATATTTGTGTTGAATGAAGAGCACTTGGTCTCTCCATATCCTATTATTTCAAGGAAGATAAGGGGGACTATGTTAACCACTTCCCCATATCAATCACGCAACCCTTTACATAGTTGTTGTAAATCAGAATTGTAAAAAACAACACCAGATCACCTCTACGATATATTTAAGTGTCTATGGGCAACTTACTGATGTCAAATACGATCCAACATCTCTTTGATAATACCTTGGAGGATAGACATCAAGTCCCCAAATGTTTATTTATGCCTCTAGAGGAGGGGGTGGCGTTAATAAATGGCAAAGACCTAGTGCTCTTAATAGAGTAGATTTGAGAGGGTATTATTTAATAGATCCAAGAAAAGGAAAGGTGAGAGAAGGTTAGTAGAGATCAATAAGTAAGTCATAAGATCCTACTATTTCCCTAACATAGCACAACTGTAAACTGATATAGTTGGTTAGATCAGGATTGGCGGCGAAGATATCTGACGGTTCAATGTCTAACTCCACCACCCCCCACAATTGTCATTTGTTGGTCTGACCATCCAAAGGATGGGCCACTGTGGGTTGGAAGTGAGGCTCACAATATGGGTTACCTAGACAATAACCTTTGTTGAACCATTGGGATATATTCTACCTTCCTTAGAAACATGGGAGGGGAATCATAATATTTCTAAGTGGTGGTATTAGTGGGATAGTGGTCACATGGTAAGTTTTCTGAGTTGTTGTTGTTGGGTTCACCAAAAAACAGGTAAAAAACAAACTAACTGTCTTGATCTATGGAAAATGCTGTAAAAAAGTTACAATGTGACATGTTATGGTGTCATTCCGTGGAACCTATGGAAAATATTAATATAAATCAGGATCTAATCTTGAGGCTTTTCAGTTACCACCTTGTTGTGGTCCAAATTACGATATTTATCAGCTGTTAATTATTATAGTTAAATTTTAGGAACCCTTACCCTTTGTTTTGGAATTGGTTCAGATTACCACGGGATGGTAGCTTGGTCTGCATGGTCCATGATTGTTGAAGGGTTGTTGTGTTATATTGTGATGGCTAAAAATCTACAGCATTTTCTAAGGGCTGAGAAGTAAGTTATTGTTTCCTGTGTTCATTGTTTTTTTTATAGTATTTGTAAATTAGGAGGACTAAGGACTAACAATATTAGGCTTCTTGCGGCTTAGTCAGGTAACGACATCATCGTGAATCCATGGTTTTATGAAGGACCTTGGGCCTTGAGTATGTTTGTACTTTAGAGGACACAGGGGTTATTTTGGTTAGGATGACTAACCTTCCATTTTACGTAAGTTTATGACCACTGTTAATGGCTGCTTGGTCGATTTGAAAAGATAATATCTCGTAATCTCATAGCTCCTAAGTGCGACTTTTGCCTCTTCTTTATTTCTAGGGAGAGGGTGGACGGAAAAAATCACAAAGTCTATATAATCCATACTAGAGCGCTTGAGAGAGAGTAGAGAACCCCATGGGGGCAAAATCATTTTGCTCTGTGTTGGGTTGATATGAAAAGAAATTCCCTGATTCGTGTTCTCAAAAGTGTGTCATATCAAAAAACCTTATAAATTATGATTACAATTTTTTGAGGCGTTGTGATGGGAATCATAATGGTAGCACTATAGTACCAATCATTTTTTTTGGAGCAATACCTTCTAGTGTCTTAGGGAAACTATTTGCAAAACTGATCCCAGGGGAGCAGCTCTCAAATGGTTGGGCATAAGCTTTGATGTGGGCGTTAGGATTGACCAATCTTTGAATTTTGGAAGATCAGACAAGGGGGAGCATTATTTTTAGGATGGAGAAGTCCAGAGGCTCCTTAAGATATTCAGAATAGGTCCCCATTGCGTAAGTTTTCGAACCATTGAAAATCCTTGTTGGGGAGGTGGAGGTCTGAACCTTGATTCGTGAAATGGGACAACGTAAGCATTTGTTGGGGTGTATGCGCATCCCCCTTGCGGTTTGTCTATATGGACCCACGGTACGTGTACATATCACCTATTGAGATTTAGGAATACATGTGTATGCAAGGGTGGTAATTTGATATGCGGACTAAAAGGCACAAAGCCAGGGAAAATTACATTTCAAGCTGGTATGCCGTTGAGAAAAATTCATTTCCAATTTGGTACCTATTGTAGAAGCCGATGTGGAAGGAGGGGAATATCCAAGGTGCTGCCCAATTAGCAAATATTCAAGGTTGGAGAACCCATCTAAATAGGAGGATTTACGTAGTGGTATTTGTATGTTAATCTATGATAGGGAGAAGTTATTGCTTCCCTACGTTATAAATTTGAGAATTTTTGGGAAAGCTCTAGCTCCTGAATTGTCTACCAAGGCGAGATGATTTCACCTGTTGACGGTGTGGTGCTTTTTGCTGGGTTCTTGTTGATTGAATGGCTTGGAGGTTGTTAAGGTGTGTGGTATCCATACTCTGAAGTGTTAGCTAGATACCACCCCTCATTAGCCATATTTTAGTTGGTGGAGGGGTGGGTTATGTTTTGGAGTATAGCCTCACCTTTTCCTACATCCTATCAAAATTAGTTTTATATTCTGGCAACGTTGTTCCTCCTAGCATATGTGCTAGTATGCCTAATCTAGATGATTGATTATGGTCCGGATTGCATGATAATGGGTTGTCAAAACAATATCGAGGAGATGAACTTGCTTCTGTAGTGAAATTCATGTTGTTTGAACTGATTGTTCAACGGGAAGGTCTACGTGTTTGGTAAGTTCCTCATACGTACAGAGGAACCAACAATGGTTCCCGAAGAAGAGGATTTTGAATAGTTGAGCGGGTATCTCCCACATGGAGAGTGACGGTGATTATTTTGGTTTATACCGTTTGATAGTTGTACATGTTAAATACTAGGATGGGTCGACGTAATCATATATCCGAAAATTCGGGGGGTATAAGAATACCGCATCATACAACGAGATGAAGGAAATGGACCACTTAGAGGACTAGCTGTTCACGTCGGTGTCACTAGGTTGTACAAAAGAAAATCAATATGTGACCTTCTTTACACCTGACTTCCTACGGTTGTGCCGAGAAAAACCAGTGTTAGAATAGAAACAAATATGTGTGTGTGTGTGTGGCAATGATGGATAATCTAATGAGGTATCCTTATATCTTCAAAATGTAAGAACGAGATTTATGAATCTAACGGTGCTGAATAATTCTCTCTAACCTAAAGTAGCGTGATTGATCGATCCGTTATGATAGTTGCTCGAAGAATCCAATCAATTTGGGCTCCGTCAAGCTCCTATCATGGTTGTTGAACACACGTTAAATTGACTGTGGGTTCATGTAGAGATTTATAGATAAGGTCATGGAAGTAATAATAGAGGCGTAATAAGCCACAGGGACTATGGTCGTTATTTTGTTTGGTCTAGAAGATCTTAGCTTGATTGACTATTATGTTTAATAATGAAAGTTGTTGCAATGAATAGGGTGGAAGTGGGATGGATCTAAATAGTGACACACACAACCAGGCAATATCTAATGGTTAGTAGACCCGTTGGGTTGTGGGACCTGAGTGATCACAATTAAAAATCGTGGAGCGATGGATTCCTTTATGGTCTGAGTGTAATCAAACCCTATGTCAGGGAGTAGTCCAATAATGGTAGGCTTGATTAGCAGTTGATTTTTAGCATGTTACTTGGTCTATTTTCTCAAATAATGTATACACGTGCTTGTGGGTAATAATGTCAAACGAAACTTGTAACAATATAGTTATCAACTCTGGCCCGTTGGGTTGTGGACCAAAGGATCACAACTGTAAAATCTTTTTTTGTCATGACAATTGATGGTCTACCGAATGAAATTGAAATGATCTTGATAAAAAAAATAACTACCAAAAAGTAATATAATCATGTTTTTAGGGTTTCACAATAGATCAGAGCAAAAACCACGGAAATCAAAAACTATCAATGAAAAGTAATTTGTTTATCTTTTCTTAGTTTTTAAGCATTGCTTCTAATCTAATAAACAAAACTAAAGAAAAGTAAACAGCCACGCAGGTATCTAGTTACTTGTGAAATATGTGAATCTAAAATCTAAAACAAAACCTAATCTAATCAAAAAACCCTTCGAACCCTACCTCAGAGGTGAAAAACAAATAATACCTTTGAAAGAGTAATTGTTTCCCACAATATGAATGGCCAATTATTTATTCCACCCATCTCGTATTCAATACACAACTTTTCGACCCCACTTCATTTTATACTACCTTGGGCCCACAAGAATTTAGCAGGTAATGCATCTGTCTCACTTTAACTAATCAGCGAAAACCGCTTTCATTCTTCCTACTCGCTGGGTGAACTCAAACTGCCCATAGAAAAGAGATTGCGAGTGCTAGGGGTTGAATTTGACGGCCCTTTAGACGTTATTCGAGATTTTAGCTTGCAAATATTTGAAATAATCGGGGCACGTGACTTACATATTGACATGACTATTATTTTTTATATAGATTTATATAAAAATTATATCGAAATATAATATGCATTTAAAAAATTAAATAAATATAAATTAGTACTATTTCGTATTTTTGAAGCGCAATATTGGAAATATTACTGTCATCCAAAACTTGTTTGACAGTCATGGGTGGCCGTCAAATTTAACCCATTACGACAAATTGCAATTAATCCATCAAATCCGCGTCTCGCCAATAACACCAGTGAAAAACATTAGGATTATCCAGCAGTCTTGTACTCAGAAATCTCCTCCTGATTTAATATAATCGTAAGTTATTCCATGAGAATCAAAAGAAGCCTTTAAATTTCCAGAATGATTGCTTACTGTGTGTTTAGGGTTTGCAACAGAAGAAAACAAACAGAAAGCTCACCCGTGAAGGCGTCTCTGTTTTTGGAGCATCTAAGAAATGTGTAGGCCCTCACCAGTTCACGGGCGGAAAACGAAGACGCAGCTGCATCTTCACGAGACTACTTTCTTTATTTTCATCAATTCACAGACACCCAGCAATTTTGTCCACATTCATTCTCCACACCATTTTTGTTTATAAATACAACACCACGGTAAACCCCTTTTCTGTATCAGGGCCCTGCACCTTCTGCAATTTTCCGAGCCCTAATGGCTACAATTGAAGGACTCCTGTTTCTTCTGTTATCCACGACTATATGTTGCAATGCGAGCAGGCCTGTTCCAGAAAGTCCAAACCCTAAAAACGTGACCAGGCCCGGGACCTCTTCGTTGGGCGCATTCGTTGAATCCCTGCAATTTACGTTTCCTCAGAACTACGCACGCTTCAAGGTAGGTGTGAGCTTCCGTTTGTGTGGGATTGGAAGTTGGAGAGCTATGCCCAGTGGTGGGCGGAGCAGAGGAAAGTCGACTGCAACATGACGCATTCGCACGGGCCGTATGGCGAGAATATTTTCTGGGGTAGCGGCCAAGCATGGACTCCACTCGACGCCGTCCGCTTCTGGGTGGACGAGAAGCAGTATTATTCCTACAACACCAACAGTTGTGAAGCGGGGCAGATGTGCGGCCATTACACTCAGGTCGTGTGGCGTGACTCCACACGCTTGGGCTGCGCTCGTGTGGTTTGTGACAATGGAGATGTCTTCATGACCTGCAATTATGATCCTCCCGGGAATTATATCGGGGAAAAGCCTTATTGATTTAGATTAAATGTTTGTGTATATTATGTATACATTGTGTGGGGGAGTGTTCTGTTGATTAGGACTGAATAATAAGCGGCCATGGAGGAGCTCATTTCGACTCCCAGGGCGGCTTAGAACAGAGATATTGGGGCTAAGATTTTCTCATTGGAATAGTAGCACCATTGTTTTACCATTCCCTTGATATATATATCTATGATTAATTATTGAACTCGTGTTAGCAGCTCAGGATACGTCTTCTTCATTTCTCATCTCCAACCAAAGCAGAGATTTGACATCTCCACCCGCCAGCAGTAAAACATTTGATGATTTTAACGTCTACCTGAATTATAATATGTAACTTTTTTTTACAGTGTAAAGCAAGTTTAGCAGTTACGAAGCCGTTTCTATAAATCAAGATATATTCATTATTCATATTTCCTTTTCTTTTCTATTTCTTTTTGGATGGAGGACGGGGATTGAAAAGTGTGTTTCCATTTCAACTAGATAATCATACTTAGTATATAATTTTTGATTTTACAAAACATGGATACTAAGGGATATGGTTATAATTAGGTTGAGATTTTAAAAAATATGCCTAATCATTATGTTTATTGGCACTTGTTTACATTGACTTTAATATGATTGGCCTTCTTGAGGACAAAGAGGGTGCCATTGTGATGCACTAGTGCGTGGGAGACTGTAAAGTGCGTGGTTTTATTGTAATTGTTGTCAAACCCACTCTTCCAACGAAAGGTATTTACTCCATAACCTTAAGTTTGTATGGTCCAATTTCTAGATTGGAGATGATAGGGATCTCACACTACTTGATAATGTTATGTTTTCCAAGAGGTACATATTTGACTTTCATATATGTGGTGGGCTAGTTGTTACCATCTTTCAAGATATTGTACTTTTCAATCACACTCTTATCACCTTCCATCTAGTTTCAGGAGGTGTTCAACTCAAAATGCCATGTACCTATTTCTTCAATAAAATGTCTCTTTTGGACCACAAGGGAACCATCCAACTCATTATTAGTGTGTGGAACCTAGTTCCACATACTCCTTATGATATCAGTTCGATTAAGTGATGGAATGATATTATCAATCACATTGCCAACCTTCGCCCTTTAATACACAAGTGGCTTGCAATTACAAGTTGCCAACTGTGTGATACATGAAGAATTTCAAAGAGTCTCTACTCAACTTGAATGCATCCCCTTTAATCCTTAATTACAATCCATGGCAGTCACACTCGAAACACACACTCAAATTGGTGGAAACACATGCTCCCATGGAAGCTCAAAATTGTGCTTATCTGTATTGGCTCAAGGTTAGAGATCATGCCTCTATAGAGTTTTTCAAATCTCTTTGAGCCAAAGAAGCCAAAAATAACATTTTCTACACTATGCATTTTTGACACACCCAATGTGCATGAAATCTTGATCCTTGTGTATGCTCATAGCTTATAGCCATGCACGTAACCTTACTACTCTTGTTGAAATTGAGCTCCACACCTTTGTGGCATCTTGTGCTAAGAACTCAACCATGCGATAATGTGCACTTGATTTAACAAAAAATAAATCTTAATCAGAGGACTGAGATCAAATGAATATAAAAGTAACAAACAAGTATAAGTAATAATGAAATAAGAGTGACTTAGCTTGTATTCAGAGATCTGAGTTGATTTTGGGATTGAAAATGAGTGTAACATAATGGATCTAGATTGAGTAAGCTTCGTATGAAAACTGGAATATGAAACTCCTTCGGATAGGACCGCCCGAGCACTAGTGTCTGAGTTGGGCACTTGTGTCATGGTGAATGCTCTTGTTATGATCTTTTCAAGGTCTGATCTTATTTTCTTCCTTTCACTCTTTGTCACTTTAGCTTCATTGTAGGGTTCTTGTGTCACATATGAACCTACAAAACAAACCCTAACTACCTACACAAGGATCAAGCAAATATTATATGAAAAACATAATATATATACTTGAGTTAGAATGACCTCGGTGGTTACTGTATGATAGAAAATCAACATGTGACCTTCTTCACACTTGACCTCTCAAGGTCGTGCCGAGATAGCCGGTGTAGAATGAATGTGAATGTGAGTGTGGTGACAGGGATCAAGCTGATTGGGTAATCGTATGTCTTCAACATGCAATATCAGGATCTTCAAGTCTAAGGTGAAGAATGATCTCCTAACTTGAAGTGGTGTAATGGCTCGGTCTGATATAATAGCTTCTTGGAGATTCCAATCAATATCGAGCTCCGCCTAGATTTTGTTTATTGGCTGTTGAACACACGTGGAAAGTGACCTGCGAGCACCTTGTATGGATTTCCAGACAAGGTCATGGAAGTAAAAATGAGAGACGTAGTGGAGGCACAGGGACTAATGGGCAATTTTCTGGTCTAGTCTAGAAAGTCTTAGCCTGATCGACTGTTATGTTCAGTAAAGAAAGTTGTGCAATAATGTCTGGTGGAAGTGGTGAATATATGAATACTAATGTATGCAAACTAGCACGTCAATGTCTAACTAGTTTGTAGGCCTGTTGGGTTATGGGACCTTAGGATCACAACCAAAGACTCATAGAGGTTGTGGCCCTTGTATGGTCATGCGTGCAATCAATCCCTATTGCGAGGAGCAGTCAAATAATCGTAGGCTTGATTAGCAACGATGTTTAACATATTTATTTGTTGTATTTTCTCAGTAAAAGTTACATGTGTGCATAAGACTGTCAAACGTAAACTTGTATCAATGTCATTTAACAATTCTGACCCGTTGGGTTATGGGACCAAAGGATCACAACTATACATCTTTTCTTGTTGTGGACCATTGATGGTCATACAGAATGAAATGAAATGATTTTAATAAGCAAACTAACTATTAAAAGAAATCTAATCTATGTTTTTGGAGTTTTCACAATATATCAGAGCAAAACAATAAAAAGAAAGCTAATCTATCAAGGGAAATATTTTTGATCTTTTCTAGTTTTTAAGCAATGCATTCTAATCTAATAAAAAAAACTAAAGACAAGTAATCAGCCGGATGTAGCTAGTTACTTTTGTGAATATGTGAATCTAATCTAAAATAAATAACCTAATCCAATTAAAACCCTTCAAACCCTACGTCAAAGGTGAAGAACAAATCATGACCCTGAAAGAGTTATTGTTCCCTACAACTTCCCTGGTAATGTTAAAGAGAAAAATTTCTAAGGATTTGATATGCTTGTAATTACCGAACCTATTGAAATGAAACAATTTTACTACTCTCTTTAATATACAATTGAAACTAGTGATTTGAAATTGACAATTTTACAAATAAAGCAAACAAACATGCAATTCCAACCTGGATAAGCAAGAGCTTTGAAAAATCTGGTTGTATTTGTATATGTCCCCTCATTTTGTTCCTTTCTTTCTCCGAGTGTTCATATGAGTCCAAGGGATTGGGAATGCAAGAACAACGGCAAGAGGATGGCACTTGAGCAATGACAACTTGAAGGCAGTCTGGATGCATTACAAGTAGAAAAGAGATAACACAAGAGATCTGTGCTTGGCTATGCAATTCCTAGCAAGATTGTGGCAACAATACAATGCCAGATACACAAAAAATCTCAGGCCCATTGCTTGAATACAAGCATGGAATATTTAAGAATTGGTGTTGGGATGTGACTTTCATGCACAAGGCAAGAAGAGGCAGTTCCAACTAACTAAAGCACATGAAAATATAAAGGAGGCAAGGAAAACCATAGCAAACAAAGACTATTTTTAGACCAATCTGGTTCATGGATGACATGCAAAAAGAAAATTTAAGTGAACCGTCGCATGTTTGAAAACACGTGTGAAGAATCTGGAAAAAGTGGGTAGGACCACCGCCCTATACAGGGAGGCAGTTCTCAAGATCTGCTGCCCTGCCTGGGCATAGCGGTTTGAGAACCGTTGCCCAGGCAGGGCTAGCAGTTTTGTCACTGAGGGCCAAGACAAACATAGAAAGAGGCGAGGAGATGGAAAAATGCATGGAAAATTTAAGTAAGGCTGTCTAGGCTACAAATATACACTGTGCACATGGGTTTTGGAGCTCGAACACCTTCTTGAAAGGATTTTGAATCATCATTGGGGAATTTTTGTAGCCGTTTTCCTGACAATGTAGCATATGAGCAATTTTGGGTGCATACAATGTCTTCTACCCCATTTGACCCTCCCAAGCCTGCTCAGGATTAGCCCCCAGTTACCTGATTCCAATCCTTTATAACCACAACTACAATCTATATTCTACCCTTTTCATTCCAATGAGAAAATTAAGTTTCACATAGCCTGCACCATTGAGCATCATTTTTTTTTACATATTCCATTTTGTCAATAAGGCTACAAGAATTCTACTTCAGAAGGCCTTACAAAGCATCTATGTTTCTTCAAAAAATACTTGTGTATACATTGCAACTTTAAATGCTATACATATTTAGGAGAGTAGTCATTTCTAGAAAAATAAACACTTTTGAATGGCCTTTCACTATAACATTTCAATACAACTATAGGAGCTAACAATTTCACAGACTCATTGATGTCTATGTCCAATACATTAAATCCTTGTACTTGTTACTAATTGGCCATATCCTTTCCAATCAATGTAAGTCAATCAAGATGATCATTTATAAATTGACTAAGTGCATGTTTATTCACGTATTCAAAATAATTGGGATATTACAATTTTGATTCATATTATACTTGGATTCTACTTTCAACATAACTTTGTTATTTATTTAGGTGGGAATAATAATATGATCAGTACAAAAAAGATATTTTCAACAAGGTCAAACACAAATCTTCTCCCAACTTGGAGCTTCAATCTTGCAATCTTCAATCTTTTAAAAGATGGGATCACAATACAAAGGAATGGGGAATAGGCAATTCTCTCTACCCAACCTTTAATCCAGTAAGGGGAGAAGCCATCCCCTTATTGGCCCCCAAGCCCCAAAAAAATAACAATAAGGGATCTTGAGAAACATTTGAAAACTATTTACAAGAGTGGATTCAACAAACAAAAATCAATCTAAGGCATGCAACACATTTACATGGACACACTCAATTTTTTTGGAACATTCTCAATTAACACAATAGGCTTGTTATCAAGCCAAAAATAAGAAAGGACTATGGGAAACACCTCCTTTTTCCTCCAAAGTGAAGTAGGAGTTTCATCCAAAGCCTCCATCTGCACAATACATCAACAAAACAAACTTATCTCTCCCTTGCAAGTATGCAACAAACGACCATGTATTCATTTTTCACTCCCCATAAGTGAAACTCCCAGTCACACTCCCTTAAAAATTCAAGCCTCACATCTCCCTTTTCCCTCTCCAATGGTCCCATAAATCCATCTCCACACACCCAGCTTAGGTAACTACCCAACCACACAAAACAACCACATTCACAACACTCATACAAACTTAACAAGAACACTTTTTCACATCTATAAATATAATAAGAAAAACAACAAAGTTGGAGAGCCTATCTATCTATCAATCTTCCAAGAGAACTTCAATCCAAAAGTTTTGTTAGCTTCAAGCCAAGCACACTCAAAAAGAAACTCAAACAAGCTCCCAAATCTAAAAGTGCAAGAGAAGGAAAATGAACAAGTAACTCCAATTCCATCAAATTCTATCAATAAGTAGAAATGAGATGTGAGGATGATAAGGTGGCTCCATGTAGGATGCCACTTCATCATTCCTCCATTCCAACACACAAGTCAAAACACCATGCTCAAGACAATAAATGAACATCTAAGACTATGACAACCCAAAAGACACTCAAAATTGCACACCATGCCTACCAAGGACCAATTAACTATGGTAAGTAAGAAAATGCCATTATTTTCATGATTTTACACTCCAAAATGGATAAATAAGTCTAAAATTAACTCCCCATACCATAAGTATGGTTTTTGGGTAAATTTAAGAGGCATGGGACAAACTTAGCTTGTCACACAAGTCTCCAAAAAAAGCCTCCAAAGTCAAAATCCTAATTTTGAAGTTGGTGTTTTTTTGGAGAGTATAAAACACAATAACCAATACAAATATATCCTACATCCGTAATATTTCAAGGACCATCTACCCTCATAATTATCCAATTGTCACATCCTTATTTTAGTCAACAAATTAAGTTGGATTAACTAATTAAGAAAAAAAAATTGTTAACAAAGTGACAACAATTTCCAATAATATAAATACATATACACAATTAAAACACACACAAAATTAAAATAAGGTGAAAACATTTCAAGCCATGGCCACACATGTGAGGTCACCCCCCATGGGAAACCTTCTAAATAAGCATGAAAAAACAACACAACATAACATTACACAAGTTGTCAAATTTTGGCCACGTTGCACAACACCTTAAATTATTTTGTGATTGGTTCCCTGTCCCCTTTCGATGTATGTGATAAAATATCCTGCAACAAAAAAATAGCTCTCTGTCCTTACGGCCGTATTAAATACATCAAGACAAATATACATATAAAAATCAATACTCATCATCCTAAATTAAGTAATTCTATCATCTATGAACATAGCAAATAATTTGATTCTAACATCCATGAGATTATAATTCTTCTAAGAACATCCAAAGTATAACGTGTCAGTGTAAAATCTAAATAATGCAAATCAACACATATCAAGCTATCTACCAATGTCATCTATTGTATCATAATCAAAATGTGAATCACACCATGTCAATAGTCAAAATATTTGCATATTCTATCATCTACTAATCAATGTATCATATTCAAAATATCTAAGTATCAGTCTAGAAGTAATATCAACGTAATGAAAATGGTGTCGAAGAGGAGTGGGCAATACATGGAGTTAGTACCAATAAGTGAATAGGTATGTGTATCAGTGGTTTATCACAATGTCAATAAAAAGAATTTATATAAAGACGTCATAATATATTCAACTAGACATGTATAGTATAGATCATATTGTAGATCAGAAGATGATTTTCCAATACAACCGAAGGTTAAAGAAATGTAACTACGAGGCTCGAGATATGGTAGTTTATGTGTTTGGAATAGTGCATTAATAAGAAACCCTAATATTCCAATGGGTCCACTTAAATATAAATAGGTTGAATTTTATAATTTAGAAAATTATTTTTCTTTTTTGATTTTGTAATGTCCACTCCTTTTCGACACTTATTTGACTATGATTTTTATTAATGTTGATTAAGACTTGAACTTATTGTTATATCTTGGATAAATTATAGTTAGACTTGATGGAGGTTATGATTGTTATTATGTTATGATGACTATATTTAGATTATTGAACTAACCCTATGAATTATTGGATGTTCAGAGTTATTAATAATGTGAGGATATTAGGGATCAATGATATGTTGTTGAATGCATCTAGTATATATGAGCTACAATAGATGTACAAAATTCAATAGTTGTCATAAAAAAATGAATCATCATAGTTGGTAAATGTTAATGGATAGGGAAGAATTGTGATTGTAAATAATTAATAAGTTAATTATGTGTTTTTATCCTTTAACGTATTGATTTTAGTAGATGATCGATCTAGTCTTGTGATCTCATTATTACTGATGAAATGGTAGAATTGAAATATGTTGAAATTGCAAAAAATTGATGGAATTGCTTGCCTTTGATAATGATTTGCTATGTTATATGATGATGTGAATTGATTGATACACATGTTTTTCATTCTTTTTATGTTCTTGATATGGCCATGAGGCCGAAGAGATATTGTTTTGATTTTTGCAGGAATTTATATCACAACAAACAAAAGGGTATAAGAGACCAACAATGAAATAATATTGAGTATTGGTAACAAGGTCACCTTCAAAACTTGTGTTTTTATATGTTCCTATGTTATTGATGAATTTATTAGGAGGTCTCCATTGGGGGGTGACCTCAAATGTGACCAGGGGTAGATGTGTTTTTTTCCCTTTTTGTTTTAATTATTTTGTGAGTATGTGATTTATTATTGTAATATGTTTCACTTTATTAATATTAGTTAATGTGCCCTTATTTAAGTTGAGTAATCGTGCTAATTAAAATTAATTTGGGATGTGACCAAGGGATTTTTAATTTTGGTAGATTTTGATAATAATGGTATAGCTTTGATACCAAATGATAGAATAGAATAAGATTGCAATGACCAAAGAGGGATGGAAGCCTCACAAATATTATTGATCATGAAATCAGATTACATTACAATGCAAGAGCTGTAATATTTATAGATATTAGACAGCCTCATATGGATAGACATGACACCCTAGCAGACACCAACTACGAGATGATAAGACCCATCTCACATGCACATGTAATTACTACTAATACCAATATTGAATGTTATCCAACATAACAATATTGAATGCAAGTCACTAGACTAGAGTGCACATGTTGCACATTATTAAATAAAATGCAATAAATATGCCTATGCTAAATTATGCTAACATTCCCCCCCCTTAATTTTGCATAGTTTCCAATGAAGTGGAGAGGAACTCTCTGAACAGTGTGAATTTGTCACGTGCAAGTGAATTAGTGAAAACATCTACCTTCTGTTCAGCTGTAGGACAGAACTGGAGCTGTATGTTGTGCTTCAAGACATGCTCGCATATGAAATGAACCTGTACTTCAATATGCTTGGTTCTCTCATGAAATACTAGATTGCGAACAAGCTTCAGAACTCCTTCATTATCAACATATACTGGAGTAGATTTATGTTGTGGTAGACCAATTCCTTCCAGTATTCAGCGTAGCCATATTGCTTCACAAACAGCTTCACCTGGAGCTCGATACTCTGCTTTTGTAGAAGAGCGGGAAACAAAGTTTTGTTTCTTGCTTCCCCATGATATCGGTCCAGATCCCATAAAGAAGACGAAGCTTGATGTTGACTTCCTATCATCCATGTTTCCTGCATGATCTGAATCTGAATATCCTATCAAGAAGAAGTTGTTCTTCTTCTTGTACTCTAGACCAAGGTCAACTGTACCCTTTAGATATCTTAGTATTCTCTTTGATGCTTTCCAATGACATATTTTCAGTTCTTGTATGAAGCGTGATAAATAGCTAACAGAAAAGCTGATATCTGGTCTAGTATATGTCAGGTAAATGAGACTCTCGATCAAAAGCTGATATCAGAATGAGATAACTGAAGTCTAGCTTCCATAGGTGTAGCAATAGGATTGTAGTCCATCATCCTGAATTTCTCGAGCATTGTCTTGGTGTATTTCAACTGCGATACAAAGATATGATTATCTTTTTGCCATACTTCTAACCCAAGACAATAGTGCATGAGCCCGAGATCTGTCATGTCGAACGATCGATTAAAATCCTTCTTTGTTGCATCGATCATCTTCATAGAACTTCCTGTAATGACTAGATCGTCGACATAAACAACCACAATGAAAATCTCCCCCCTTTCTTTTTGAGCTAGAGATTGGGGTCATAAGGATTCCTTTCGAATCCATGACTTATGAGATGCTCATCAATTTTGATGTACCATGCCCGAGGTGCCTGTTTTAGGCCATATAGAGATTTTATGAGTCTGCATACCGTCATCTCTTTTCCTGGTATTACATAACCCTCTGGCTGAGTCATATAGAATTCTTCTTGCAAATCTCCATTAAGAAAGGCACTTTTCACATCCATTTGGTGGACTTTCCAACCAAATTGTGTAGCTAGAGCAAAGATCATCCTGATTGTCTTGATCTTGGCTGTGGGAGCAAATGTCTCCTCATAATCAATGCCTTCTTGTTGTGCATACCCCTTTGCTACAAGCCTTGCTTTATACTTGTCAATAGTCCCATCTAATTTGTACTTAGTCTTGAATATCCATTTGCATCCAATGGGTTTCTTCCCTAGTAGAAGGTCGACAAGTTGCCATGTGTTGTTCTTCATCACTGACTGATACTCTGAATCCATGGCATCTTTCCAAGATTTTGATTGTAGGGCTTCCTGAACTGTAGATGGCTCAACTGTTTCAACAACTCTACTCATTAGGGCATAATTGACCTCTTCATGAGCTTGACTGTGAGTTCTAGGTCCAAGATTGGACGATGTGCTAGGTGATTCATCCAAATTTGCATCTCTTATTAATTAAGTATACCATTTAGGTAAATTATTAGTTGTTCCATTGGATTGTGGTGGATCCAAGTTTTCACCATCATCCAATTCATCACTGTCATCTTCAATGGGAACATCAAATTCTGTCTTCATAAGAGGTGTATTCTGCATGTTTGTTGAGTCGTTGAGTGGAGCATCTACTTGTTTATTCTCAAAGAACTCAACATCCCTACTTGTGTATACTTTCTTTGCTTTCGGATCCCATAATCTATACCCAAGTGCTTCTTCACTGTATCCAATGAATATCAGTTTTTCAGCTTTCATATCCAACTTGTTCCTATTCTTCTTGGGTATGTGCACTTTACACCCAAATACTCTTATGTGTGCAATTGATGGTTTCCAATTTGACCATGCTTCTTGAGGTGTCACTCCTTCAAAAGCTACTATGGGCACTCTATTCAACAAATAGACTGCAACTCTTACAGCTTCTGCCCAAAATGTCTTTGTTAAACCTGAGTCATCAATCATACATCGCACCATTTCCATGATAGTACGATTCCTTCTCTCAACTATACCATTCTGTTGTAGTGTGTGAGTAGGAAGAATTTGTCAACGAATCCCATGAGCTTCCAGGTAAGTCTTGAACTCATTGCTTATGAATTCCCCCCCTCGATCTGAGTAGAGAGTTTTGATCTTGCGACCAACTTCATTCTCAACAAGTGCTTTGAACTTCTGAAATGTCTCAAAGGCTTGACTCTTGTTTCTTAGAAAATATATCCACATCTTTCTTGAGTAGTCATCAACACAAAGCATGAAGTATTGACATCCAGAATGACTTGGTTACATGGGCCTACAAAGATCGATGTGCACCAAATCAAGCTTTCCCTTAGCTCTATATATGTTCTTCTGGAAGGGTACTCTGTGTTGCTTTCCAACTAGGAAATTGTGACACTTGTCAGTGTTGTGCTTGAGTGTAGGCAATAATTTCACCATGTTGCCCTTTTGAAGTGTTTGGAGATAGCCAAAACTGATGTGACCATATCAGCGATGCCATAGTTCTGTAGATTGTGTGTCTTTGGCCACTAGAGCTTGATCATCCTTGTGCACAAAATCAAGTTGGAACATGCATCCCACATTAGAGGCTCTTGCTACAATCTTGGAACCTCTTGACTTATCTCTTATCAAACACACTTTTTCTCCATTATTACTATCAAAATCCAACTTCAAGTTGTGATCAAGGAGTTGACTAACTGATAGCAAATTCTTGGTCAACCCAGGTACATACAATACATTTGTGATTTTGCAGTCATGCTTTCCAAGAGGTAGTGAAATGTTTCCAATCCCCTTGACACTGTATGATGAGTCATCACCTAATGACACATGGTTCTTGTTAGGTGAGTCATGTAGTGTGTAGAACCAATCCTTGCATCCAATCATGTATCGTGTTGCACCCGAGTCAACATACCAGATATCTTGTGTGGACTTGGTTTCTTCATAAAATTGAGCAAAATACATGTGGTGTCCTTCATCTGAATCATCCTCATGTTTGGCAATGTACCCTTGTTGTTTGGGTTTTCTTTGCCAATTACCATTTTTCTGCCCTTGATTGTTGTTGTTGTTGGACTTCCCTTTATTTGAATTATTGTTACCCTGTTGGTTGTTGGGTTTTGAATTGCTTGATGAACCCTTTTTGTAGGAATTGTACCAACAATATTTGATGTCATGTCCCCCTCTATTACAAATGGGACACTTCTTGGTGTTGTCTCGTTGACTTTGATTTTGTTGCCAGGACTTCTTATGATTGGACTGAAATTTTCCCTTTCCTTTATGATTGGAAGATAGTGCTTGCTCATCTTCATGATCTTTGTTGTTCATTGCCTCTTCTTGTTGGAGTAGATTGACCAACTTCTCAAAGGTGACTGTGTGTTCACTCATATTGATAGTTGTCACAAAGATTCTATAGGAAGGAGGAAGTACTCGCAACACAATTGGTACGAGATCTTCATCACTTATCTCTTTTCCCAATGCCAATAGAGATGCCCTCAAAGTAGCAACTCGTCTCAAAAAAACTTCAACCTTCTCATTGTGCTTGAACTTGAGAGTATGCAGTTGTGATAGTAGGTTGAGGATGGCATTCTTGTTCTTTGCCTCATAGACTGTGCTCAACTTATCCCATGCATCCTTAGCCGATGTGGCATCTCTAAGGTGGGGTTGCACATCGTCTGTTACGCTAAACAAGATGATCAACTTGGCCTTTTGATTGGCCCTGTCAAATTGAACTTGTTGTCTTCCATCATCAAGTGATCTTGTTGTTTTTCCATCTACAACTGTCCATAGGTCTTCAAACTCAAGTAACACCTTGATCTTCAGTTTCCATGCAACATAGTTATCTCCTTTAAGTAGTTGTGAATATGGCAAGAAGAAATTTGGTGCTTGTGCACCCATTTCTACAATCTGAATTTCTGAAACTCTAAATTTCTGATAAAGGGTAAGGCTCTTATCAATCCAGGTTTATGGTCTCCCTCTCAATATACTGTCAGGCCGATATACCAAACCTTTCTATATATGCTCCCTTCCGATATACCCGTCGGTACGTGGAAGAAGATCACCCTTTCAATATACCCATCAGTATGGAAAGAGGTGTTAACGCATGTGAAAGAATTTAGTACGTGGTACTTAGACAATACGGAGAGGGGTTTGTGCAAGCACAAATGGATGGGAGGGCTCAAATGTGTGTGTATTGTGTCCTTATTACTCCCCGTCGATTTTATAGGGTCGATGCCCAGATGACGTTTAGGTAGCTATGTTAGGCGTTAAGTGCAGTAGTAGTCGCGACGACATCACCCGTAAGCGCTTCCCAGAGGCACCGTATATACCGAACGCTGCTATGAGATCAAAGATCTCGTGTGATAGAACCAAACATAAAATGAAAAATTTGTACCTTTTTTTTTTTACTTTATGCACCAAGATTAGTACAAAATGCTCCAAAAGTACATCGAAATGAAGTTTTTGTGTCCCCCCTCTTTACAAAAAAGGGTTTAGAATCACAAAATACACAATTTAGGCCAAAAATATTTTTTTACCCCCAATAGGTGTTTTTCCACTAAATTTAGCGGTGGATCTAAATGTGTTTGGTGAGCTTCTAAATTTGGAAATCTCCCAAAATTTATTAATTTCTCCAAATTTTCCAAAAAAATAATTTAAGAGAAAATATGGAGAGACTGGGAATTGAACCGCTGACCTGTTTGTTCCCGAGATCCAAACAAACAATCTGAGTATTGTTTTCACCTTTTCTCACAAACCGTGATCTGGGTTTTTCTAAAATTTTAACAGCAGCATCATACAGTATTTTTCTTGAAATCCAAAAAATTTCAGAAGATTCAGAATCTTATTTTTTGAGATCTTACCAATTTACCAGTTACATCTGATTTTTTTTCAGAAAAAAATGATCCAACTTGTACAGACTTTTTGTCACATGTAGAGGCTGAATCTGAAGATGATGTAAACTACAAAGTTGTGCACCTTCTTCTTATCTTTCTATAAAAAAAAATGGCACATTAATCCGACATTGTATGAAAAAATTATTTCTTTTTTTCTAAGAGCTATCTGCTGGAATTTTGTTGACGGGAGTGCTTCAACCTTTGCTCCTGAATTCTTCACACCTCCACTTTCAGATCTGATTTTTTTGTTTTAGATCTGAGCTTTTTTTTTTCTTTTTGATCTGCAATTTTTTTCAAGATCTCTCCTTTTTTTTCTTTTTCTTTTAAGATTTTTTTTTTTTTTCACAAATCTTTTTTTTTTTAGATCTGCAATTTTTTCCAAGATCTTTATCCTTTTCTTTAAAGATCTCCAAATCTGAAATATTCCACCAATATGTTAGATCAATTGGCTATGCCAATGACTAATAAAAAAAAATTTACCTTCCAAATAAGTGGATAGGTCAAATTTTAGTTGATGGATGTTTGGGAGGAATGGAGGCTGCGGGATGCTTCAATCGCTCTCCTTTGATGCAGATCTTCTTCTCCAATGGATCCTCTCCAATAGTGCTCCTCTTCAACCTTGCTTGGATAGAACCTACTCTGATACCAAATGATAATAATGGTATAGCTTTGATACCAAATGATAGAATAGAATAAGATTGTAATGACCAAAGAGGTACGGAAGCCTCACAAATATTACTGATCATGAAATCAGATTACATTACAATGCAAGAGCTGTAATATTTATAGATATTAGACAGCCTCATATGGATAGACATGACACCCTAGCAGACACCAACTACGAGATGATAAGACCCATCTCACATGCACATGTAATTACAACTAATACCAATATTGAATGTTATCCAACATAACAATATTGAATGCAAGTCACTAGACTAGAGTGCACATGTTGCACATTAATAAATAAAAGACAATGCAATAAAATGTAATAAATATGCCTATGCTAAATTATGCTTACAGATTTTCCTTGATTGTAGTATGGATTTGAAATGTATTTTATTGGTTTTAATGTTGGGTACTCAACCTTGTATGTCAAACTCGAATTTTTGTGTAAGGGCCATTTTTAGAGGCTTGTGGGACAAGTTAAGCTTGTCCCATGCCTTTTAAATTCACCTACCAAATATACCTATGCAATAAGGGGTCAAAAGAAGGCCCCATTATGTGATTTTTAAGGTAAAAAAGTGAAATTATTGCACTTCCTTACATGAGCTTTTAAGTTTTTCCTTTGAAGTATGGCTAATGGTTTGTGTGTGGAAGGATAACTTTTCATATTATCACCCACCAATTTATGATATTTGGGATTGGTATTTAACCATGAGAAGTGGAGTGGAGGAGAAGTGATGTGGCATCCTACATGGAGCCACATCACCACTCTCTTCTCACTTTTCTATTTATGTATGTTGTTTTGAAGTTTTTAAGGTTACATGTTTTATTTTCACTCTTACATTTTGGAGGAGCTTTCTTTTGGAGTTATTGTTGGAATCCTGGGAGTTTGTTTGTGATCGATTTAGACTTGGAAAACCTTGGAGATTGTTCTTGTGGATTAGATACTCTTACAATGTCAAGGTAGGTACCTCACCCTTGTATTTTTATTTTCATTTGTTGTGCAAATAGTTGTAAAATGAATGAATGTTGTATGTTTTGGTTTTGGGGATAAAAGGGCCTTAAGGTTGTGTAGGAGAAAGAAAATGGAGATTTATGGAGGGAGGGATAAAATTTTATGTTATGCATTTTGAGGGAGTTTTGGGTTGGGTGTCCCACCTTGTGATAATAAGAAAGATTACTTATTTATCTTCATATATTTATTAAGGGAGGGATAAAAGTTGAGGGAGACATAACAAAAATTGACGAAGGGATATGAGTTTGGTTTTCGTTGTGTGAATAAAGTTTTCGAGGCTATTAAGGTGGAAACCTAAACCCATTAGGAGGCATAAGTTATTCCTAATGTTTCTTCTCTCCCTTGGCTTGAATTGTAAGCCTTTGTGCTTGGGAAAATTGTATGTTGTTGCTAATTTTGTATTGCACTTTTTGTGCTAAAAGTTTTGTGAGAGTGGGTGTTGGTGAAACCTTGTAAAATTTGTCATGGCTTTTTAATACCTTTTATTGCTTCATTGTTGGGGATTGTGGGCCAATGATTAGGATGTCCTCTCCTTCTCATTGGATTATAGGCTGGGTGGGGAGCGTTTCCTACTCCCCTTTCCTTTTAGTTTTGTTTGGATATTGAAGATATGAAGGAGATCAAGTTGTCATCTTGGAAAGTGTTTTATCGTAGAAGATCAAAGAAAGAGATAGTATTTTTTTATAAATTTGGCCATGCTGTTTTCACTTAAGTGGAAGGCTTGTTTACTCTTGTACTTTAAAATATTTTTATTGTAAATTGTATTATCAAGTTATGTATTAGAAGGGATTTAAGAAAGAACCTTTGAAAGTTAGATTTATTAAAAATGTATTTCCTTCAAATCTGGAAATGAAATCAAAGTTGCTTGTGTTTTCATTTGGTAAAATGGTTGTGTTTGTATTGAAAGAATGTGTGGAAGTTATACTTTTTTATTTCCTTGTTGAAATGGTTATCATTTTTGATGTGAAAAGAAAAGAAACTTGCATCTAGTAATGGTTAAATTCCTTTCTCTATTTTATATACAAATGCATTTCAGTTGAGAAGGAAATCTTGTAGTTAAATTTCATACCTTGTAACAATGGAAAATTCACCCATTTAGTGCATTTTATCAAAAAGAGAGTAGTATATTCCACTTATATATTCTCATAGTAAATCATTGAGTTAGAAATTTGATTGATATATATATATATATGTTTATGTATGTCTCTTTTTAAATAAAACTATTATTGCACAGTGACTGATGTCAATTGACCAACTGACGTCGGAAAAACAAAACTGAAATCAATCTCCAAAAAATTTCAAACAGTTTAATACAATTAAATTTTCCTTAAGTTGCATGATTTTTGTTGCTTGGAAAATGTAAAACAGAGACTATAATTTGTATCGAAACGTGTAAAAGCACATAAAAATTTATATATTGAAGAATATATACATTTATTTGTGAGGTGACAAAATAGGTTGGATTTGCAATAACTGACGCTGACAACCCTACCGGCCTTGGTAGCACAGTGAGAACCGCGGTCGGTGAAGTGACCGGTATCAGTCACCTATGCACAGATCTCCTTTTGAAAGAAATGTGTTTATGACCAAACCAGATCTTTAAATGATTATATATCAAAACAAAATGTAGATCCATCCTAATAATGGTTAAATATACATGTATATAGATACATGCATGTATATATGTATATAAGTGTATACACTCCTAGATCAAACAAGATGGGGTTTCCCCAAATAAAAAACTCAAGAAATGTAAATAACTAAATACCCCAAACCAGATTCATTGTGGAACCTCTACAATAAAACAAATAAATAACCTTGTAATAGAAAACCCATGAATAAACTAAATGAAATACGGAAAGGAATGGAGGAATTCTCCTCCCATTGGCAAAATTTGTAACCAAAGAAATTTCACCATGGTTTCCCCCTTGCTTTTATGGCTTCCACTCCTCCAACTTGCAAATCAAGAGTGAACAAATGAATGAAAGAATAAGAATACCTCTTAAGGATATTTAGGGTTCTTTTAAATGTACCTAAATCTAAGGGTTGAGGAGTAACCCTACACCTTTCAAGTTGTGCCATTTTATGGGGTTGGGTAATCTTAATTAAAGTATGGGTATTAGATGAATGCGGCCATTTAATGGCTTATGGTAAGTTAAGACCCTCAATTTAGGTTTGTAGAGAAATAATTGAAATTTTTATATAGCTATTAAAGGAATAATGGTGTGCTCGGCATTTTATATAATGAGAAAATGGATTAAGTAACTAAAAGTAAAATATAAGGGTTAAATAATTAAATGATGTCTTTAGTGTTAAGCTATTATGGGTAGTATGAATTAAACTAACTTAGGGTATATTAGTCCATGATGAACTTAGGTGGAGTTAAAAATAAGATTAAATAATGGAAATAAGTTAGTCAATATTTCTAAATGAGAATAAATGGAAACCCTAGAAGAGGATTTAAATCTAAAGTGGCCTTGGTGTAAATTAATAATATTTAATTATTAATTTAATTTTCCATAACCTTACTGATATGTGGAATGTTTTTAAGCGATAAATATTTCAACCTAGTTAATGGGTATCTTGTTACAACCCTTTTAAACAAAAAAATTATTCTTTATTTTTGTCCTAAGTAATTGTCGATTTTTCTCTTGGGTTTTTTCTGTCGAATTTCTAGCCGTTATACTTGGTATCAGATATTTGGGTTCAACACTTGAACCTCTGGGATTAAGATTATAATAACAATAGAAAAATGTGTTTGGATTGTTAATTCACGTAAGTAGTATCTTTTCGATCCCAGTTATAAGGAAATGTTAATGAAGTTGATATTCTTGTGAACTTTTGAGTGATAAGAATTTGGTTTCTTGCGAGGATGTTGATTAATGGGTTCCTAGTTCTTGGTTATAGTCGTGTGATGGTGTTGACCCCATAGATACCCTCTCTTATATGGATTGTTATTTGTTTAGGCGTAACTCTTGGGGATTAGTGATAGAGGTAACATTTAGGTGTCCTTTTGGAGGAGATCCAAAGATTGATTTGTTGTTCAGAACTCCCTTTTTCTTCAGTGGTTAGGAAATTTTGGTTTAGTGATCAGTAATTGCATATTTTTGTGTTGATTGTCGCTTTGAGGACTTAATCCCCATTTGAGAGAGTGATATCATGACATGATTTCATATTAGACCCATTTTGTATGTATATTCTTAGAAGTGAGTGTGATAAAGAGTACTCCTACCAGTGGCCATGAAGGGATGCAAAGTGATTGTGATGTGAATATTTCATGTGTTATATTTGTAATCTTAAGTTCTCTTATCATGGAACAACATTTTATTTTAGTGTTTTGTTGATAATATCTAGGCCTCTTCTTCTTATTTTATCTTATTGCAATATTTTTTAGGACTGAAATGTGGCTACTTAGCCATTTCTTTTGTTTGTTGATATTTCAAGGATATTACCTTTGTTTGGTAACTCAGAGCTTGTTGCCTTGATAGCCAATCGGCTAAATGTCATCAAGAGTGTTACATGATCATGTGATAGTAGGTCTCTTGTCACGCGATGAGTTAGATCTCCTATCACACAATAGAAAATTTATTGTTGTGCATCCTTGAATTTTAGTGTTGGGTACTCAACCTTGCATGTCAAACTCGAATTTTGGCTTCAGGGTCATTTTTGGAGGCTTGTAAGACAAGTTAAGCTTGTCCCACACCTTTTAATTTCATCTACCAACTATACCTATGGGATAAGGGGTCAAGATTAGGCCTCATTATGTGATTTGGAAGGTAAAAAGGTGAAATTAATTACACCTTCTTACAACTCATTTAATTTTTGTCCTTGGATGCATGGTTAATGGTTTGTGTGTGGAAGCAAAACTTTTCATATTCTCACCCACCAATTTATGAGCTTTGGGCTTAGTTTTTGACCATGTGAAGTGGAGTGGATGAGAAGTGATGTGTCATCCTACATGGAGCCACGTCACCACTCTCTCCTCACTTTTCTATTTATGTATGTAGTTTTGAATTTTTTGGGGTTACATGTTTTATTTTCACTCTTGAATTTTTGGAGGAGCTTGTTTTGGAGTTCTTGTTGGCAGCTTGGGAGATTGTTTTGTGTCTGTATTGGACTTGGAAAAGCTTTGAGATTGTGCTTGTGGATTGGATATTTCTTTAAATGGTAAGGTAGGGACTTCACCCATGAATTTTTATTTTTATTTGTTGTCCAAATGGTTGTAAATGAATTAATGTTGTGTGTTTTCATTTTGGGGATAGAATGGCCTTAAGGTTGTGTAGGAGGAATAAAATGGGGATCTATTGAGGGAGGGATAAGAGTTTATGTTATACATTTGTAGGAATTTTTGGGTTGGGTGTCCCACCTTGTGATAGTAAGAAAGATGTCTTATTTATCTTGATATGTTTAATAAAGGAGAGATAAGAGTTTGAGGGAGACATAAAAGAAATTGAGGGGGAATAAGAGTTTGGTTATGGTTGTGTGAATGATTTTTGGAGGCTTTTAAGGTGGGCACTTAAACCAATGGGAGGCATAAGTGATTCCCCATGTTTCTTCTCTCTCTTGGCTTGGATATTGAGCCTTTGTGCTTGGAAAAATGGTATGTTGTTGTTAATTTTGTATTGTACTTGTTCTATTGAAATTTTTGTGAGAATAGTTGTTATTTAAGCCTTGTAAAAGTTGTCATGGTAGTTTGATACCTCTTATTGCTTCATTGTTTGGGCTCGGGGGCCAATGAGGAGGATGGCTTCTCCTTCTCATTGGATTATAGGTTGGGTGGAGAGCGTTGCCTACTCCCCTTTCCTTGTTATTGTGTTTGGATATTGAATATATGAAGGAGCTCAAGTTGTCATCTTGGAAAGTGTTGTATTGAAGAAGATTAAGAAAGAGATAGTTATTTTTGTAAATTTGGCCATGTTGTTTCCACTTAAGTTGAAGGCTTGTATACTCTTGTACTTTAAAAGGGGTTTCTTGTAAATTTTATTATCAAGTTATGTATTGGAAGTGATTGAAGAAAAAACCTTTGAAAGTTATATTTATTGAAAATGTATTTCCTTCAAATCTGGAAATGAAATCAAAGTTGTTTGTGTTTTCATTTGGTAAAATGGTTGTGTTTGTATTGGAAGAATGTGTGGAAGTAATACTTGTTTATTTCTTTGTTGAAATGGTTATCATTCTTGTAGTGAAAATAAAATAAACTTGCATCTAGTAATGGTTAAATTCATTTCTCTATTTTATAGACAAATGCATTTCAATTGGAGAGGAAATCTTGTAGTTAAATTTCATACCTTGTAATAATGGAAAAGTTACCCATTTAGTGCATTTTATCAAAAAGAGAGTAGTATTTTGCACTTATATATTCTAGTATTAAATCATTGAGTTGAACACGGATTGATATATATAAATATATGAATAAATAAATATATATGTATATGTATATCTCTTTTTAAAACAAATTGTTTTTGCATAGTGACCAACGTTGGTCGAACCAACGTTGGTCGACCAACCAACATCGGCAGAACCGAAACCGGCATCAATCTCTGTAAAATTGCAAACAGTCTAATAAAATTAAATTTTCCTTAAGTTTCATGATTTTTGTTGCTTGGAAAATGTAAAACAGACACTACTATTTATCTTGAAACCTGTAAAAGCACATACATATGTATATATTGAATAATATATACATTTGTGTGTGAGTTGACAAAATAGGTCAAATTTGCAGTAACCGACGTCGGCAGCCCTATTGGCATCAATAAAATAGTGGGAACTGCAGCTGGTTAAGTGACTGGTATCGGTTTCCTATACGTGGATCTCCTTTTGGAAAAAATGTGTTATAGATCAAACCAGAGCCTTAAATGACTATTTTTGAAACTATAATGTAGATCCATCCATATAATGGTTATATAAACATGTATATACATTTATACATGCATGTGTGTGTGTGTGTAATTGTTTATAATCCTAGATCAAGCAAAATGGGGTTTCCCCAAATAATGAACTCAAGAAATGTGAATAACTGAATACCCAAAAAAAACCAGATTCATGGTGGAATCTCTATAACAACAAAAAATGTATAACATTGCATTAGAAAACCTAAGAATAAACTAAACTAAGTAAAGAATGAAATAGAGGAAGTCTCCTCCTATTGCAAACTAGATCCAAATAAATTTCTCCATGGTTTCACGTCTTGCTTCCATGGCTTCCACTCGCCCAACCTGTACATCAAAATGAAACAAATGAATGATTTTAGCGTAAAAGAAAGAATAAGAAGACCTCATAAAGATAACGAGGGTTATTTTGAGTCAACCTAAATCTAAGGGTTCATATCCATTGAATCTAAGGGTTGAGAATTAACCCTACACATTTCAAGTTGTGGCAATTTAGGGGATTGAGTAAATTCAATTAAAGTATGGGTATCTAATGAATGGGGCCACTTAATGGTTAGGGTAAGTTGAGACTTTAGCCTTATATTATTAAGTAAATAAACGACATTGAAATTCTAAGGATAAATTTAATAATTGTGAAAGGGGTAACTTAGATGATGGTTTACAAGGTTAATTATTGAAATTTAAAATGTATTGTTAGATAACCTTATATGGGGCATTGTTGTTGAGTTATAATGGGTAGTAGGAATTAAACTAACTTAGGAGGTATTTTAAATAAGGTGAAATAATGGAAATGACTCGGCTGATATTTTAATGAGAATCAATGGAAACCCTAGAAGAGGATGTAAACCTGAAATGTTTAAGAACAAATTAATAATAATTAATTATTAATTTAAATACATTAACCTTACAGTTATGTGGAATCTATTAAACGAGAAATATTTAAACCTAGTTGATAGTTATCTTGTTGCAACCCTTTTTAAACAAAAAATATATTTCATATTTTTTTCTAATTAATTATTGAGTTTTGTCTTGGGTTTTGTGTATCGAAATTGTGGGTGTTACAGTTGGTATCAGAGTTGTGGGTTCAACACTTGAACCTATGGGATTAAGATAATAATAAAAATAGTAAAATTTGTTCAGATTGTGAATTCGCCTAATTAGGTGTCTTTTCGATCCCAGTTATAAGGAAATGTTAATTCAATGTATATTCTTGTGAAATTTTTTAGTGATAGGATTTTGGTTCCATGTGCGGATGCTAGTTAATGGGTTCCTAGTTCAATGTATATTCTTGTGAAATTTTTTAGTGATAGGATTTTGGTTCCGTGTGTGGGTGTTGGTTAATGGGTTCCTAGTTCTTGGTTATGGTCATGTGATGGTGTTGACCCCGTAGAGACCCTCTCTTATCTGGATTGTTATTTTTTTCAGCACAACTTTTGGGAATTAGTGCTAGAGGTAACGTTTAGGGGTCTTTTTGGAGGAGATCCAGAGATTGATTAGTTGTTCAGAAATCCCTTTTTATTCAGTGGTTAGGAAATTTGGGTTTATTGGTTGGTAATTACATATTTTTATGTTGATTGTTGCTTTGAGGACTTAATCCCCATTTGAGAGAGTGATATCATGACATGATGTCATATTAGACCTAGTTTGTATGTATATTCTGAGAAGTTAGTATGATATCAAGTACCCCTACCGGTGGCCATGAAGGGTTGCGAAGTGATTGTGATGTGAATATTTCATGTGATATATTTGTAAGCTTAAGTTCTCTTATCATGGACCAGCATTTTATTTTAATGTTTTATTGATAAGCTCTTCTTATTATTTTATCTTATTACAATATTTTCGAGGATTGAAATGTGGCTACTTAGCCATTTCTTTTGTTTTCCAATATTTCTTGGATTTTACCTTTGTTTGGTAACTCAGAGCTTGTTTCCTCGATATCCACTTGGCTAAATGTCATAAAGAGTGTTACGTTATTTTCTATTTTTGGATGACCTAGTTCTATCTTGGTTGTTTTATGTTCTCTCATTGTATACGCGTAGGTGTTTTGATTGTTATCCTAGGTGTGTGTCTAGGATCTCGGGGTTTTATTTTCAATGCTCAACTTCCTTAGAGAGCATATTCTCCATGTCATGAAGGATAGTTCACAGTTTTGACAGTGATTATATTCCTTCTTGCACCCTAGTATGAATTGTGTTCATCGTCAAGATAGATGTGATACTCTCTATGAACTTATGGATTATGTTTAGGAGAGAATAACTCCAGGATAATTATGGGCTTCTGGAGGATAGATATACCTTTTTCTTAATATCTTAAATTGTTTAAAGTATACCATATTATAATTTATTAGTATCAATTTATGTTGAGACAGATATGGATGCATTTGGGATTCTTTTGGAACCTGTAGTTAGAAATTTTGGTTTTATAGGTATTAAGGTATCAAACTTGGTTGTGTTTTTATCATGCTCTTTCATCCAAGGTTATAACTCTTGGCTTAGAAAGTATGTTTTGAGTGAACCTTTTGGTTGCCCTCTTGTTATGTTGATGTTCTCTTGGTAGAAAAGTGTGGTGTCCTTAGGGTAATTTTCCCCTTGTCATCTTGACTGCTTGATTGGTGGTATCTTGTGGAGGTATAAGTTTTGTTTGGAAACCTCCTCTTTTTATAGTGAACCTATTATGAGTAAACCGTAAACATTTTTTTCTCCCTCACACTGACATAAACTCCTTAAACTTGTAAAGGAAAATTTATAACTTCATAAAGTACATCTTAATCGTATCTCTTATTGATACTTGTGGAAACTTACTTGGAATACATATGTGATGCATGTAACTTTTGGGAAAGATTATTGTAAAATTGGTGTGTCCCATTTTGGTTAATGACCTCTTGTTTCTATAACTTAATAATGTGGTAAGCTTGGCTTCTTCTACTCATTAAAATTTAATTGGTATTGTGATAAACCTGGGCATATTAGAACTCTAATTGGGAGGCTTGGACTCTCGAAACTTAATAAGTAAATCTTGGACACTAAGAAGAGGTTTTCTCACTCTAACCTGGTAGTTTAATAGGAAAAATAAAACTATGTGAAAATAGGAAGAAACCTTTTCTACTTCCCTTAGAAGTAAAATGAATAATTTTTCTGCCTATATAGAATGACAAGATATCATGCCAACATTGATGATGATCCTTAATGACACAAGGTATGGGATATCGTAATATAAGGAATGCATTAATTAGAAAACTTATAATAAATATGCTTAGCGAATGTAACCACAACTTGTGTTTTATATTTTGGAAGTATGAAACGGATAATCTATGGGATTGAACACGAGTAGAATGTACAAATAAACAATTTTAATTGTATAAATTGCTAATGCATGCCCTAAAATTCATAAAGGATATAATCTAAATGATATAACTAATTGAAAATTTCCCTTGAACTATTGTATGAGAGCCTAACCTAAATTGAGCCCTATGGTTTTGGGTGTTTCAAATAATATTGAAATATTATAAATATGTTTGAATATATATATATATATATCCTTAATATAGCATATATTGGGTTATTGTTGCAAAATTAACATGATCTTTTACGATAATTAGTACATGAAATAATACCATAATTATAATTCATGGAAGAATAAGTCATTCAATGCTAGACTAGTACAAGAATTAGTGTGAATCTCGTAATGAACTCCAAGTTGAAACCATGATAATAAAATGATTGTACTTCCCTTGTTATATCAAAACAACAAATAACATAATAATGTTTATAACACAAGCTACATGCTAGACTATCTTTGGACCTCTCTATGGTTAGTATGAAATTTATATAAGTATGCATAAGGATAGTATCACCTTTTTAGAATGGAATACTTGATATGTTCATGTTGGTGGGCCCTATGCCCATCTTGCCAACAGTGGCAATTTTTTGAACCTTTAAATCTACCGCCTACCATGAATAATGAATTACTTTATTGGTAGTGAGGTATTATATCCGTGTTTTACTCCTTGGAACATAAATATGTGTAACTTTCCCTTGTTGGAACCTTTCAGGCCATCATGCCCTTTTCCTTTTAACTTGACAGGTGTATAAATTGTGGTCTTTTAGAAGAGAGTCTATATCTCCAGTCCCATGAGAGGCACCTTTCTTATGTTTGGGATAGGACATTGGTAACCTAGGCTTATTGGCAAGCTTAGGCAACATATGTTAAGGATATGGAGGAATTTTGGAATCCTCTTTCCTTTTGGGGAACCATGATGTTGTCACCCTTGTCCTTTGGGAAGAAAATGGTGTTGGTTGTTTTCATAAGTTTCAACAAGAATGTTTGGTGTGGTACTCTCGTAGATTGTTAATTGGGCCTTTCTTGTTGCCTATTTTCCCCTAGCTTGCTTGAGTGTTCCTATGTTTTATAATATTAAGTTTGTGTTTGTTTTAAGATTCTTTTGAGCTAGGGCGGGCTTAAAATTAAGAAATTTTGTTTATTTTGTAGAGATAATGGTACCTCTCGTGTTGATATGATAGTATGGGCGAGGATTGCCTATCACCAAGAAATGGAAATGTTGTCTAATTGATTGGGGGCTCCTAAAACAGGATTTGGTGGTTGTGTGTTACGATTTTGGGTACCAATTTCAAATTATGGAAACCTTGTGGCCAAGAGTATGTTTAATGTCACCATGAAAATTCAAATGAGTCTTTCCGAATTATATAAAGTACCTCCAATGAATAGTCTTCATCCTTGTAAACATTTTTGTTAAAATTAGGTGTTTTCTTGTTTGTAAGCCTCATTTTGTGTAGCCCCTAATTGGTTGGTCCTATAAGAAGGTGTGGGTTTTTCATGAAAAATTTGAAGATCATGATTGGTAGTTGTTAATCTTGTCTAAGATAACGAACTTTGAAGTGTAATTCTACCCAAGTGGAATTCTTATCTTCCTTTTATCGTGTGTTGTATCCATGTGTGACTACGTGGACACCTTGTGTATATAAATATTCCTAGTCTTCTTGGACCTTAGTTGTCATTCATTGGGATTCCATTGACAATTTCCTGTTTAAATGTTCAGTGTTATAACTTGGTTAACCTCATAGAGATTATTCTGAAGGTTTGTATGATTTGTTTCCCTATCTCTTATGTGACTTCCAGGAGGAAGTCAAGTCTAAGGGTAGGGGGATCTAATGCCCACTCCTCTTTGAAACTTATTTTACTACGATTTTTATTAATTTTGATTGAGACTTGGACTTATTGTTATATCTTGGATAGCTTATAGATAGACTCGATGGACGTTATGATTGTTATTGTGTTCTAACGACTATATTTGAATTATTGAACTAACCCTGTGAATTCTTGGATGTTGATATTTTTTAATGATGTGAGGATATTAGGGATTAGTGATATGATTTTGAATGCATCTAGTAGATATGAGTTATAATAGATGTACAAAATTCAATAGTTGTCGTAAAAATATGAATTGTTATAGCTGGTAAATGTTAATGGATAGGGAAGAATTGTAATTGTAAATAACTAATAAGTGAAGTATGTGTTTTATCCTTTGACGTATTGATTTTAATAGATGATCAAGCTAGTCTTGTGATCTCATTATTGCTGATGAAATGGTAGAATTGAAATATGTTGAAATTGTAAACAATTGATGGAATTGCTTGGCTTTGATGATGATTTAGTTGTGTTATATGATGATGTGAATTTTTTTAATGTTATTGATATGGCACATGTGTTTTATTGTTTTAATGTTATTGATATGGTGATGAGGCCAAAGAGGTATTGTATTATTGATTTGAGGCCGAAGAGGTATTGTTTTGATTTTGCAGGAATTTGTATCACAACAAACAAAAGGGGATAGGAGACCAACAATGAAAGAATATTCAGTATTGGAAACAAGGTCACCTTGGCAACTTGAATTTTTGTATGTTGTTATGTTATTGATGAATTTTTTAGGAGGTTCCCATTAGGGGTGACCTCAAATGTGACCATGGGTAGATCTGTTATTTTCCCTTTTCATTTTAATTATTTTGTGAGTATGTGATTTATTATTGTAATGTGTTTCACTTTATTATTATTAGTTAATGTGCCCTTATTTAAGTTGAGTAATCATGTTAATTAAAAGTAATTTGGGATGTGACCAAGGGATATTTAATTTTGGTAGATTTTCCTTTATTGTAGTATGGATTTGAAATAGATTTTATTGGTTTTAATTTTGGGTACTCAACCTTGCATGTCAAACTCGAATTTTGGCTTAAGGGCCATTTTTGGAGGCTTGTGGGACAAGTTAACTTTGTCCCACACCTCTTAAATTCACCTACCAACTATACCTATGGGGTAAGGGGTCAAAATTAGGCCCCATTATGTGATTTGGAAGGTAAAAAGGTGACATTAATTGCACCTTCTTATGACTCATTTAATTTTTGTCCTTAGATGCATGGTTAATGGTTTATGTGAGGAAGGAAAACTTGTCATATTCTCACCCACCAATTTATGAGCTTTGGGCTTGGTGTTTGACCATGTGAAGTGGAGTGGAGGATAATATATGTGGCATCCTACATGGAGCCACATCACCACTCTCTCCTCACTTTTCTATTTATGTATGTTGTTTTGAATTTTTTGGGGTTACATGTTTTATTTTCACTCTTGCATTTTTGGAGGAGCTTGTTTTGGAGTTCTTATTAAGAGCTTAGGAGATTTTTTTATGCTTGTATTGGACTTGGAAAATCTTGGAGCTTGTGCTTCTGGATTGGATATTTCTTGAAATGGAAAGGTAGGGACTTCACCCATGCATTTTTATTTTTATTTTTTGTGCAAATAGTTGTAAATGAATGAATGTTGTGTGTTTTGGTTTTGGGGATAGAATGGCCTTAAGGTTGTGTAGGAGAAAGAAAATGGGGATCTATTTAGGGATGGATAAGAGTTTATGTTATGAATTTGGAGGGATTTTTGGGTTGGGTGTCCCACCTTGTGATAATAAGAAATATTTCTTATTTATCTTGATATGTTTATTAAGGGAGGGATAAGAGTTTGAGGGAGACATAAGATAAATTAAGGGAGGGATAAGAGTTTTGTTGTGGTTGTGTGAATGAAGTTTTTGGAGGATTTTAAGGTGGGAACTTAACCCATTATGAGGCATAAGTGATTCCCCATGTTTATTCTTCTCCCTTGGCTTGGATATTGTAAGCCTTTGTGCTTGGGAAAATTGTATGTTGTTTTTAATTTTGTATTTTGCTTGTTGTGTTGAAAGTTTTGTGTGAATGGTTGTTGTCGAAGCCTTGTAAAATTTTCCATGGTTTTTTGATACCTCTTATTGTTCCATTGTTAGGGCTCGGGGGCCAATGAGGTGGATGGCTTCTCCTTCTCATTGGATTATAGGTTGGGTGGGGAGTGTTGCCTACTCCCCTTTCCTTGTTGTTGTGTTTGGCTATTGAAGAAATGAAGGAGCTCAAATTGTCATCTTGGAAAGTGTTGTATTGAAGAAGATCAAAGAAAGAGATAGTTATTTTTGTAAATTTGGCCATGTTGTTTCCACTTAAGTGGAAGGCTTGTATACTAATTGAACTTTTAAAAAGAGTTTCTTGTAAATTTTATTATCAAGTTATGTATTGGAAGGGATAAAAGAAAGAACTTTTGAAAGTTGAATTTATTGAAAATGTATTTCCTTCAAATCTGGAAATGAAATCAAAGTTGCTTGTGCTTTCATTTTGTAAAATGGTTGTGTTTGTATTGGAAGAATGTATGGAAGTTATACTTGTTTATTTCTTTTGAAATGGTTATCATTCTTGTTGTGAAAAAAAAGAAACTTGCATCTAGTAAATGAGTTAAAATCCTTTCTCTATTTTAATTTAAATGCATTTGATTTAAAAGGAAATCTTGTAGTTAAATTTCATACCTTGTAACAATGGAAAATCTTACCCATTTAGTGCATTTAAATGAAAAAGAAAATAGTCTTTTGTACTTATGATATTATGTTATTAAAGTGATTGAAGTTAGAACTTAGATTGATATATATAAATATATATATATATTAATCAATATATATGTTTATCTATATCTCCTTTTAAAACAAACTATGTTTGCATAATGACTGACATTGGTCAACCAACTGGTGTCGGAAGAACGAAACTGACATCAGTCTCTATGAAATTGCAAATAGTCTAATAAAATTAACTTTTCCTTAAGTTGCATGATTTTTGTTGCTTGGAAAATGTAAAATAGAGACTACTATTTATCTTGAAACCTGTAAAAGCACATACATATGTCTATATTGAATAATATATACATTTGTTTTTTATTTGACCAAATAGGTTAGATTTGCAGTGACCGACACCAGCAGCCCTACCGGCATCGATAGCAAACTGGGAACCATGACCGGTTAAGCGACTGGTATTGGTCACTTGTGCACAGATCTCCTTTTGAAAAAAACATGTTTTTGACCAAACCAGAGCTTTAAATGATTATATATCAAAATAGAATGTAGATTCATCCTAATAATGGATAAATATACATGTATATACATATATACATGCATGTATATATGTATATAAGTGTATATACTCCTAGATAAAACAAAATGGGGTTTCCCCAAATAAATAACTCAAGAAATGTGAATAACTAAATACCAAAAACCAGGTTCATGGTGGAATCTCTACAATAAAACAAATAGATAACCTTGTAATAGAAAACCCATGAATGAAATAGGGAATGGAATGGAGGAAGTATCCTCCCATTGGAAAAATTTGTAACCAAAGAAATTTCTCCATGGGTTTTCCCCCTTGCTTCCATGGCTTCCACTCCTCCATCTATAAATCAAGAGTGAACAAATGAATGAGTTTAGAGTAAAAGAAAGAATAAGAATACCTCTTAAGGATATTTAGGGTTATTTTGAAAATACCTAAATGTAAGGGCTCATTTACATTTAATCTAAGGGTTGAGGATTAACCCTACACCTTTCAAGTTGTGGCATTTTATGGGGTTGGGTAATTTTAATTAAATTATGGGTATTAGATGAATGGGGCCATTTAATGGTTTAGGGTAAGTTGAGACCCTTTCTTTAGGTTTGTAGAGAAATAATTGAAATTTGGCTATAGGGATTAAAGGAATAATGTTGTGCTTGTCCTTTTAGATAATGAGAAAATGGATTAAGTAATTAAAAGTAAAATATAAGGATCAAATTATTAAATGATGCCTTTGGTGTTAAGTTATCATGACCAGCATGAAGGAAATGTCTTTCCAAAACTGTATAACTAGTATAAAGTAAATTTCTAACTTGTTTGAAGAAATTACCATTTAACATATCTATAGGGAGGAAAATATTGTTGCTGATTATTTTGCCAATAAGGGGGTTAATTTTCATGATATGACATTAACCAATGACGAAGAAGCTATAAACACTAAGGTGTGAGCACACATTCAAAAAGATAAACATGGACATGTCACCATTGGGTAATTATGACAGGTCATGGTATGAAATGGAAATAATGTATAAGAGTTGTAAGACTCGTGTGAATTTATGTTGGGATGATAGGAAGCTTTGGGATTAGATACACTCATATTAGCTTTATGTCATTATTTCCCTCCATTCTTGTAACATCGGATTTGCTAAGATTATTCATTTCATTCTAAGTTATCTGAATTTGGGTTTTTTTGTAAACCAGCGCTCTTTTTTTAAAATGGGGGGTGATCTTCTGAGAACTCAGCCATATGACCTATATGGGGTTAATCTCAAAGCCATGGAAGTGTTTGAGAGAAAGGTTTTCTCTCCTTTTCTCAAAATATTTAAAGATCATTATGAAAATTTAAGTAAGGAATTTGCTAGAGCTTGGAAGACGACTAGAAAAGGGGAAGGACTTGAAAGGTGTGTACATTGAGATTATTATGGAGTCTATTACTAATGTTATGGGTGTTCTTGCTATTTTAAGGGATGTTTAAAATACTTAAAAGGAAGCCAGGGATGAGTTGAAGTTGTTTTTGTAAGGGAATGAATAACTTACCTCTCATTTTTTTGGTTTGATTTGCTCACCTTTACCCTGGCCTTTTAACGATGTTGCTTTAACCCTTATTCAATTTCATACCCTTGAAATCCATTGCAAGTGTATATTTACCTACCATTTTCCTATGCTTAATTATTTTCGACGTGGCCATAGCTTCAACTTCCTATATTTCGTATTTCTCTCTCTAAGTGCTTTTATCACCCAATTTAAAAACAACAGAGTTGTTGTCCCCCTTCACCAAGTTTTTATTCTTTCCCTAATTAAAAGAGTTGATATCAAAATTGATAAAATGGGTTCCCTCACTAAATCCCTTGAGGGTTATGCCGAGGAAGAAGATTCAGACTCGGAGGAGGAGGATTATAGAAAAGAATGGGAGTTTGAGGAAGGAGATGTGTCAAGGTATGATAAGGATGTGAAAATTGATGCCACTCAGAATATCAGAGAGATAAAGTTGAAGAATGTTCCTAGTCCATGTGTCAAAATCAAAGGAGAATCAAGCATTTAAGGGAATGAGGTTCATGTGAATGCCCAATTGGATCAACAAGACTGAAGTGTTGGGTCAAGTGGGTCCTAAGAAAGGGGATAATAATCCTACTTAGATGGTGATGGATATTGAAGAACTGAAATGCGACATGAGGCCAAATTTTTATTTTTGTTTAGTTCCTCTTTAATTAATGACAAAAAATGAAAATACAGGTTGAAAATGTGGCAAAAATTAGTAATGGGGGTGAGCTTGAAATCATGAAAGCCAACTGTAGCAACATCTCCAATGATTTGGATCACATTAGAGATATTTTACATAGCTATATGGAATGGAGTGTTGTTACTATGAAATCCAATCTACAACATCTCCAAACCCTTGGCCAGTTAGCCAATGCTTACAGAATCATGTATGAGCATGGCAATCTGAAGAAACAAAAAGAGGATGTTGTTGTATGTGACCTGGCCTCGTTGGGTGTCAATATTGAGTCTTTGTTAAAGGAATGGGTTAAAGTGTTAGATGGTCTAGACAAGGCCAAAAAGTGATGTTTGTTTGGGTGGTTGTTATTATATTGTTATCGTATTTTACTTTGTTGTTAGTTTTTCTTTGGTCTAATCTTTACTGTTATTACTCATTTTTCTGTGTTTTAAATTGGTCTATATGAACATGGAGGAGCTCAGATGTAATAGTTGATACATATGAATATTTTTTTATGCTATGTAATGTCCAATATGATATTTTAGGAGCTCTGACCTATTAGAGGTAGGCCCCCCCCCAACCTTGTTTTACTTATTATCAAAAAATTATGGGTAGTATGAATTAAACTAACTTAGGGGATATTAGTCCATGATGAACTTAGGCGGAGTTATAAATAAGATGAAACAAATAATAATTTAGTCAATATTTCAAAATGAGAATTAAAGGAAACCCTAGAATAGGATTTAAATCTAAAGTGGTCTTGGTGTCAATTAATAATATTTAATTATTAATTTAATTTTTGACAACCTTACTGATATGTGGATTTTTTTAAGAAAGAAATATTCAAACCTAGTTAATGGGTATCTTGTTGTAACCCTTTTAAACAAAAAAACTATTCGATATTTTTTTCCTATGTAATTGTTGAGTTTTCTCTTGGCTTTTGTGCATCGAATTTGTGGGCGTTACAAATTTACCAACTTGAGATTTTATTAGCAATGATGCGTTCAAAATTACTTGCATCCATACCCCACATTACTTAGGTTCATGAGAATTTATCTTTGTCAAAAGCTTCCTATATTGATAAGTACTCAATTTTTTCCATTGTTACCATTTTTTAAATGTCAAATTTCATTCTTAGTCATTTTATGTACATTAGAAGTAGTAATAATTTCAGGTGATAGTTTCTCCCATCTGAAAATATAATATAATAACAAATATTAATGTCTCTATGGGTGTGATGTTTACCAATGGTTGCATCATGTGTTATTACTTGACTACATATATGGGCTTTCAAGTTCTTTTAGTTATGAGGGAAATTGTGCCTAGGATTGATTAGAAAATGGATCGGTGTTATTTTTCTCTTTGGGTGGATGCACCATGAGTAGTTAAGTGGATAACTACCTAGTGTCAAATTTTATTTGATGAGTTAGTTCTTAAAGATATCATTTATTAGTCATGTCGGGGCTATTGTGATTGACCATAGGATAAGATTGATATACACCATGTGTGCATCAGGAAAAGGATTTGGGATCATTTTCTAAACATTATTGTTTTGTTTCAATATGAATGACTAACACATCTATTTGGCATTGTACAAGATGTACCATTGCCTCATCTTCCTTCAACTAGGACACATAGATGTGTCCATCCTTGGGGATATCATCCTACCCATATTACAATGGAGATGATAGTAGACATGGATAATGATGATATCGATGATGATAGTAGACATGGATAATCATCATTCGTAAGGTTGATGATGTTGGTTTTATAAATTCTTATTCTCCATGATGAGAAGAATCAATGGCATCCTTTGTTTTTTTTTTTGATCTTGGAGTACATGACCCTTCCCCTGATGTTGTGAGAGTTGATGTCCCCAATATCATAAGACCTTTAGATACTAATCTAGGTAAGTGTTGAGATATATATTGTGTAGTTATCATTTTGGTATTTATTTAGATCATGATTATTTATATAGACGTTGATTAATTTCCATATATCATGTAGTGAAATAGGTTTGGACTTTTATTATTATGGAGCCCCTTCAAATATTGATCCATCATACCCATGTCATTAAGAAGGGTGGATGGATTGAGAGGGACACAGAGGAGGTGGGGAAGTTTCCCCCTTATTTTATGTAACAACACTTATAATCACAACGTATAATTATGAGGATATTTGGAAAGACAAGGTGGAGAAGGAACTTGTTTGGCTTTGATTTAAGCTTGCTTAGATGAAGAGATATCCTCCATATTCAGTGGATTACATGCTCAATGTTTGTGTTTGTTTTTATTATTGAATAGTATGTTTGGTAGTAGTAGGAAAATTCACGATTGTATTCCCATCTTGTAATCTATTCGGAAAAATATAGGTAGGGCCACTAGCATTCATGCTCTTGTGATGGGTATAGAAGATCTAGGAAAATTCCTATAGATAGAAACCTAGATGTTGTGGATTCAGACTAGCATGTGTCCTAGTGTGAATCCTCTCTTGTTTTATAATAAATACCAATGTATTGAAATTAGACACACACACACACACACACACACACACACACACACACACACACACACACACACACACACACACACACACACACACACACACACACACACCACACATGCGCGCGTGCACACACACACACACACACATATATATGACCAATGATTATTTTGTATTGATGATCTTATGTGTATGTTTTTTCATTTCTTTTTTTAATATTCATGTTATGGATTTTATTTATGTGTAATGATTTGTATATGATTGACCTCACATGGTTTATAATAAGAGTAATCCAAACCCTAATAAGATGAAGAATAATATATCATGAAACCAAAAATTAATCATAACCCTAAAGTTGATAGGTTGAAACCATAACAATGAGGAACAAAGTCTTAGGTCATCAATAAATAAAACAGGTTCACCAAAATGTAATGTCAAAATTAGGGTTAATCTAATTAATACTATTCATAAGATGTTTTACTATGAGATAGGATGGTAAATACAACAAAACAATAAATGCAATAAATCTTAATTCATGTTTTGATAATATTAATATAAATATACTTCTAAACATACAATATACTTAATTTAAAGGTTGGTGTTTCGGAGCATATCCACCCAAACAAATTGTGATTATATGACAGTGATCTAAATTTGGAAAAATGGGTTGTGCATAATTTCACAATGTTGTATGAAAAATCTAAAGATCTACAACTAAGCTCGGGGAATATAATCATCATTATGAGGACATAATCACATGATGATTTTGTCTAGTGTTAGCGACTGTGTCTTCTAAATGTGGCACCAACATACGAGTTAAGGATATGATGCACCTATGTCCCTAAATTTGAATTTTTTTACTCTAATGACGATGAAAATCTTGCACCTATAAATTACTTCCCCTTAGTTGAAACCATAGATCCATGTGTTGTGAACTATAAAAATGGTTTTCTAAATAGCATGTCAGAATTTTACAATCCCCTAACTATTGAGTATATCCTAAATATCACTACCTAAAAATTTCCTCAAACATATGTAGTTTTCCCCCATACTACATATGAGAGAACATGTCAAAAAAAGTGAATTTACATGACATTACTGTTGGTTTGAAAATCTGTCGAGTGGACAGATCTATGGATAAACGAGCCAACAGTGTGTAGGGCATAGCCCCTCTTTGAGTCAGCAAAGCGAAACTGGTTTATTGCTATTCTACCAGCAAGAATCTTGTGCAAGTATCACAATATTCTGCCTTCAGGGGTTGGGATCTCATCCCAGTAGAGGTATTTCCAACTGTGAAAGAAGGGAAAGAAATGGAGTGGGGAAATAGAAAAGATCTGAAGGGAGAAAAGAAATGAATTCCAAAGTAGAAAGGTCAGAAGGTCT
Source organism: Taxus chinensis (assembly GCA_019776745.2). Taxonomy (NCBI): domain Eukaryota; kingdom Viridiplantae; phylum Streptophyta; class Pinopsida; order Cupressales; family Taxaceae; genus Taxus; species Taxus chinensis. The sequence continues at coordinate 124,250,828 of CM034151.1, forward strand.
ATGATTTGGGTTGGTAGTATACAGAGCCGAACCTACTTTACATAGACGAATAAAGCAATACTGATGAATAAATGACAACAAAGTAGAAGTCGATTCAACAGAACAATCACATAGATCTAACATAAGAAAGGTTTGATGTAAAACACATGTATTCAGCACAAAGTCTAGATATTGTATTTAATATTCGTTTTGTTGCAAAAAGTTCAAAATCTTTTCTTCCTACTTCTATTTCTTATCTGAAAAATATCCACCCTTGAATACAACAAGTATTCAAGTATTTATAGAAGAAGAGAAGAAGAGAAGGCAAAAACGAACCAACCACTTAATTACAAAAATATCTTACAAAATATCTCAAAGTCATTTGTTGACTTTTGACAACTTTGTGGATGACATCATCCCATGGTGCAACATGGATGATTTCATCATTTGTGTCAACATACTTTAGATATTTACAAGGAGAAGATCGGGAAGAAAGAGATTATTCATCATCGTCCCGCGGCTGAAAGGGGGTATCCTAGTTTTGTTGCTGCTCAGGTGATGAGATGTGGAACTGGGCACGGTATTCCATGAACTTGGTGATCATGGGTTGAAGTTGATCCTAAGAAGTATCCTTGTGCTGATCACTGATAGCCTCGCAAGTCTCCCGCTCGTCTGTGATCTTTTCTAGGAGTTTGGAATATTTGTTTTCTGCATCTATCAGGTACCCAATGAAGTCACGACAGGCCACCAGGTTATTGATGGATTCAGCGTCGAAAGTGACCTCTAGTCCTAGCCCTTGTGAAACAATCTCCTTAAAGATCCGGTTAGTTTCCTCTACCTTTCTTAAGGCGAAAGAAGGAGTGAGCAATCCCAGAGACATTCTTCAGGACAATTTTCTCCATTTGATGCATTGCATCCAGGGCTTCCTCCTTGATCTTGTCAATTTTCTCCAGGGACAAAACTCCAGCTGATCAACCCGATAATCCAGAGTAGAAAGGATTTTGTTGAGGGCTCTGGGGTACCCAAAGACACCAAACTTGACCAGATCTTCGACTGAACAGTCGAGCATTTTCTAAAAGGTCTCATGCTGCATCCTGGCATGGTCCAGCTCTTCGAAGATGGGTCCTGCTATCGCCTGGAGCTCTTTGTTTGCCTGATTGATATTCTGATATAAACTGGTGAACTTGGCGATTACTTCCTCACTTTCTTTGAGGATTTGGCTCCTCCAGGTGGAAACTTCCATACCTTGCTCGCCGATTTTGGCGTATTCATTAATCTTTTCGTATGTTAGAGGCTCAGGAGTTTCAACAACAGTCGTAGGAGGTGCACTGCCCATCTTCTGCAAGGCGTGGAGGAGATGTTTATTTTGTTCCTTTAACAACCTCTTTTCCTCCTTTGCTTCCTGGAGCTTCTTGCAAAGGGCATCAACTACAGATAGGGCCTCTCCTTGAAGGCTTTCTAAAGATGTCCCCATTGTGACTTGGGTCACTGTATAATCTGTTGAAGATAGATCCTTTTTATCCTTTAAAGGATTGGGGTAACCTATCTCCATTACTCTCTCTCCTGTCGCACTCTGAGAGAAGTGGGTTAAAGGCTTTTGCTTCTTGGTCCCCTTTGATGGGATGATGGAGAAGTCCATAGGTACGATGGGAACTTCCTCTTTTTTTGGCTCAGGTGCTGAGAGATCCATGCTGGACTTATGGGAGAGGGGCCGGAAATAGTAAAGGGAGCAGCTACAGTAGTAGAAGGAAAATGTGTGGAGACACTTGGAGGTGGCATTGAGAGAGAGGCCGAGGAAGTGCTCACGGGAGGAAGAGATACTGTAGGGGAGGAAGACATGGGAATGGAGGGGAGCTGAGAGATGAGGGAAGAAATGGTGTGGTGACAGCTCCATGAGAGAAGAGAAGATGGACGATGAGGAAGGGGGAATAGTAGAAGACAGGGGAGAGGATACAACCAAAGGAATGGTCACTTGGGTCACTTGAGGAGGGGAAGAGGGAGAGGGAGAAGAGATAGAAGGGACCTCGATAGTTGCAGCAGTGGCAACATGCTGAGTGGATGTGCCCATTGGAACATCCTCAGCTGCTCCTTTCTCTGGAGAAGCCAGAGTTATAACTTGCTCTTGTGCGGAGGAAGGGGGAATCTCAGGAGTCTCTTCTTGGGTAGAGCTTGACTTGCCCTCCTTGTCTTTACCTTTGCTCTTTGGCAGATGTTTTAGTCTGGAAGGTGCATTTCCCAATGGAGAAGTGGTGAAATCAACCCCGAGGTAAATGAGACCATTCATCCTGCACCAGTGCTTTGTTCTTTGCAGAGTTTCTTTGACCCTTTCTTCTATCATCTGAGGCGCTTTCATTCTGTCATTGACAGCAAATGGCCAGTCGTCCCCACCCATGTCAAGATATACCTAATCAACTTCTTGATTAGCAGTTTGATAACCTTTTAGGATGATGTCTATGCCATACTGGATGATTTCAGCCAAGGCTAAGCAGGAATGGTCTTTCCTTCTGAGCTCAACCTCATGATATAGGTCGATATAAATATCCTCGATATGTGGAATGTGGATCAGATTGAGTTTAGCCCTCGGGAGGCAATTCCTTGGGTCGAAAGTGGGCCTTGCCAGGAAGTTATGCTTTTGTGGTGAGAGAGACAAGTGTACCTGCCCACTGTGAGGGGGAGAGGAGTTCCACCCTTCTTTCTCTTCAAGCACTTCTCGTGATAGGTTATGAGCTGTCTTGACAGCTCCAACAGGATCAGCTTGGGGCTGGCATATCTTGGCAATTTGGTTGGTTCCCACAAGAAGTTGGCTGCCCTTAGATAAGTGAAGGTGGGGAATTGAGTGAACAAGGCCCCCCATTTCTTTGTTGCAGTAACGATGCTCTTGGTCATATGACCGTGAGTCATGTTTGGCCTCAAAATGCAGACGATGCCGTAGAAGAAGGCATCGTTAATCTTTGTAAACTGAGGGATACTGTTCTCTAGATTCAGCTCTGGATAATATTCATATATTTTGACTTGGGGCCAAACCCCGCACCGCATTAATGCTGGATAATCTCTTTCTGAGGCCGCAGCATAAACAATGTAGGAGTTCATGTAGAACCTCCCCGTCATGGTGAGTTGTTGGAGCTGCTCAGATATAGTGCTGCTTATGATCTCAGCCCACTCGAAGCGTTGATCTGGCACATTCTTGCTCATTGTCTTCAGGTATCTAAGCATCCATTTATGAAAGTAGTGGGCATCAAGAAGCTGAAATACTTTTCTTAGGAATGTGATGGTATCACTGAGTTCCTCTGAGAAATCGATGTAATGAATGACCTGTGGCCATCTGGTCACCACCTTCTTGTTTTTCAGGTATACCTCAGTCATTAATTGCATACACTAATCTTCATTTTCCTCCCAAGCCTTGGTGCAATCATCTTAGCTTACGGACACAAAGTGCCAGTGGTGAGGAATGCCAAGCATTATTTCGAAGTGCCGGGAAGTGAGGTTGATCACGACCTCGCATTTCTCATTCTAGACACACCTTGTGTCTTTGTTGTAGCAGCGGGGCTACTACCATCATGAACTCGTTGTTTATAGCACTGACCGGGATCCCTCCAGCAAAATTTAGGCCACTGCCTACTAATTTGTCCATCCACGGACTTCCTGTGACCCTTCTAGTTCTGGCCCAGAAGTCCTCCATATCGATATGACCAAGTTCTGAGTCTCTTATATCCAGGTCACACTCTGCCTGGGATTCGGGCATCCTGACCCTCTGATATTTGTACTTCATTTCTTCCTCTGTAAGCTTGGCTTTAACCTTAGACTTGGTAGGTCTCTTGCTTGATGTAGACATATGTAGTTCTGAATTTAGTTGTTGATCTGCAAGAAGAAAAAGTGAAACCCAACGCAGGAGAGTCATGTTAGCTGTTTGATCTCCCATTGATGTATTGACAGAAGGAAGAGTTAAAAATTTTAAGGCATCAGGGCGTAGGGTGCATGAACACCATAGGCTGCAGGGCTAAATAGTGTGGCGCACAGAAAAATGGTGTTACTAGGGGAAAATCAGTGCCAAAGGGCGCAAGGCGCATGGATACTACACATGACATTTTGTTGTTGCAAGCAGGAGTGCACCGGTGCCATTCATATGTGTTTTATACCGGGCGCATGTATTTTTCATGTTGCACAGGGACAGAATGCGCCAAAGGTGCATATATTTTTCATGTTACATGGGGATTTGGTGCGCCAAAGGTGCGCAAGTTTAGCATGTGTAACATAGACTTCAGGTGTGAAAAAGGGGAACTTGGCGCGGCGCATGGGAGGTCTTCATGACATGATGTTGCTGCAATAGGGGATGCGCCTGCACCGCTAACAGTTTTATACTTGGCACAAGCACGGTTGGTGTTGTATGGATGTAGGGTGCGTCGATGGCACAATTTTCTACAATGTTACACATGTGTTTGGTGTGCCAAGAGGGGACAACTATTTTTTATGCAGCAAGCACGACAGATGCGCCATTGGTGTGACTGTTTCTCATGTTGCAAAGGCAAAAATTGCACCAAGTTTAAAAATCATAGTTTTATCAATTTTTAAGCCTCTTCTTTCTCTGTGGGGTTTGAATGGGTGTTAAACCTCTTCTGCAGGGTTCCATGGATAGAGAAGGGGGTACAACAAAAAGACCCAAGCACTTTGTGGCAAGGTTCTCTTTACCAGCAAATCTGGAAAGAGAAGGGAGAGCATGGGAGAAAGACAGCCAGGGCAGCAAAAGATGATCTGCCAAACCTATGCAACCTACAACACAAACAAACAACAACTAGCAAAAAATACAGGGGGAAAAGACCACCTACCCGGAATATATAATGTGAGAAGCGAAGCGGGGTCCATGAATGCGACACGAGGATGATAGGCATTGCTAAAACTTGCACCCTGTGGAAATAAGCATCCATCAGATGTGTGTTAACTGGTGATAATGTTAGGGCGGATGCACCTATACCACAGGCAAAGGTGTCATAAATGTGCCAAACACTTTTTGCCTAGTGGCACACCAAAACACCTGTCGACATTACAAAACTTGCGCCCTGTGGCACACCAACATGTGTGTTAACACGTTGTTATGTGCACCTTACCACACCAAAAGTGATGTCAACACAAAAATATGTGTGCCTTTGGTGCACCAAAACGCGGAGCAAAAAAAGTATTGTTAACACGAAGGCACATGCGACTTGGCACATGCAAGAAAGGTGCAACATGGTGAGGCACACCAAAATGTGTGTCGACAAGCCAAAGGGTGCGCCAAAGGATATGAAGGGGGTGCAGATTTACCCTGTGTTACACAAACAAAAGGTGTGCCCAACCCAAAAAAGACCAAAAATGGCTAAGTTTGGAAAACTAGATTTCCCGGGAAATGGTTTTGCAACGTTCCGAACACAGAGGGGTCCCTGACGAGGGACCAAATCAAAAATTTTGTATGGTTACCCATAAAATTGCGCTTGCTAATTTTAGGGGATAACAACTGGCTCTTTCTGGGGACTATCTCTAAATGGAAATCAGGGGTAGAGAATCCCAGATCCACATGTGCCTATCCATTGGGTATAGAGTCAAAAACAAGGGCGACCGAAAATGGAAACACACGACCAACAAAAGCAAACACACAATTGAAGAAAACTATACAAAGAAGAGAGCAAGCTCTACTTCCTAAAGATTTTTAGATGTTGTCCGCTATAGGGAAGTGGGAAGTCTAGTTCTATCTGGATACGAGAGATAGAAGCTATTCTCTCTATTGAGTTGTTTGATCTTGAAAGGTCCCCTCCATAGGAAATCAAATTTTTCATGCATGCCCTTTGGCTCTCTTCATTTGTCCCACAAAAGGACAAGGTCTCCCACCCGGTACTCTCTTTGCTTAGATTTTTTATCGAACAATATCTTGACCTGATTCCGATGTTCGGTGATCCTGTCAACCACTCTTACTCTCTTTTCTTCAAGCTCTACTAGATACATGATCCTCTTTTCAAGGGAATTTTGGAAAGTCTCATCTTCGATTGCTCGGACCAAGCGCAGAGCAGGGAGTTCCGAAGAAATGGGAAGCTCGACATCGGTGCCATATAACACTTGAAAAGGTGACATGCCGAGAGACCTTTTGGGAGTGATGCAGTCCGCCCACAAAGTGTCGTATAAGGAATTGTGCCACATTAGTTGATTTTCATCCATTAGCTTTTGTATGATGGTTACTAAGTTTTTATTACTGGATTCCGCCTGACCATTCCCCTGAGGGTAATAATCTGAGGCGTGAGCTAGAGTTATTCCGTATTCATAGCAAAAACCAACAACTTTTCATGAGGAGAAGTTGGAAGTGTTATTAGCAACAATCTTGTTTGGAACGCCAAACCTGACAATGATATTTTCCATGATGAAACTGTAAACAACCTCGGAAGTGGCATGTTTGACAGGTATGACTTCCACCCATTTTGTGAAGTAATATATTGTTGTCAGGACATATCTATGTCCAGCACTCGATTGGGAATTAAGTGCACCAATAAAATCAATTCCCCACTGCTTGAATGGTTCGTCGACAATGACTGGCCTGAGGGGAAAAGCAACCAACTTGGGCTTGCCGACAAACTGCTGGCAAGGCTCACACTTTGCTACCTAGGTGGCTGTGTCTTGGAAAAGCATCAGCCAATAGTACCTAGCTCAGATGATCTTGTGTGCCATCACAGAAGAGGAGAAATGCCCCCCAGAGGCTGAATTATGAAAACTCTCAAGTAACTTCACTTGTTGTGGCTTGTCAACACATCGCAAGAAGATGCCATTTATTCTACATTTGTATAAACCATCGTCCCAGATGATATATCTGGCTTCTCTGAGCTTTATAGCGCGCTTCTCCTTTGTAGTCAGATGAGTTGGGCATTCGCCATAGGTGAGAAAGAAAGCAATATCGGAATACCAATCATCACTGGTTGCGAAAAATAGGACCATAGGTAGAAAATCAGGTTTCTCTAGCTGGCTTTGTGCTCCATGGGTGTAATCATCTTTTGTTCTAGAAACTTCTGAATCTTGGTTTTTAGCCATAAGTTGACATAGTCCTTTACCTCTTACTAACTTGGTTCGTTTTATATCCAGGTCATACTCTTGGACTTTTGCAATCCAATTCCCCCGCAAGCTTCCTAACACCTGTTGAGTTAAAATTGACTTGACTGCCAGGACCAGCACTATTGTATGAGAGTTTAGAATGTAATACCTGAAGTTCTTGACTGCTTTGACCACGGAAAAGGCATGTTTTTCCAAATAAGACATCTTTAATTCATGAGGCTTGAGAGGAGAGCTCATAAATGCAATCGGGGGATTCAACATTTTGAGAATTCTTTTGCATTAGGATGGCCGACACAGTGTGCTCGGATGCGTAACTATACATAATAAAATCTTTGGAGAAATCAGGACATACCAGGACCGGCGCGTGAGCGACAGAAGCTTTTATTTCCTCAAACAACTTCTTCCCTTCTTCGCTCCATCGGAAAGTTGGTGACCCTTTCATCATGTCTAATATATGACAAGTCTTTTCAGCAAAGTCGGGAACAAAGCACTTGAGAAAATTCACTTTTCCAAAGAAAGAGTGAATGCCGGTCTTGCTTGTAGGTAAAGTAAGGCTCTGAATAGCCTTAACTCTTTCGGTATCTATCTTTGTCCCTTCTTTGCTAACAACATGTCCCAGCAATTTTCCTTCTGTGACTCCGAAAATGGACTTCTTCGGATTCAGGGAGATCCCGTGCTCTCGACATCTAATCAATACTTGCTCCAAATGATCACAATGATCACTTCACCATTTGGAGAACACAATTAATTCATCTAAGTAGACTATGATGACCTTTCCCATCATACCCTTGAACGCAAGGTCCATGACCCACTGGAAAGTGGCACCAGCATTGGTAAGGAAAAAAGGCATCCTACTGTAGGAAAACGTACCTCAAGGAGTAGTGAATGCTATTTTAAATTGGTCTTCAGGTGAGACTTCAATCTGATTGTAGCCTGAAAAACCATCAAGCATGGACAACATTTCTTATCCAGTTACTGTCTGCAGAACCTGATCCATTATGGGAAGTGGGTAGTTGTCCTTCAGGGATGCCTGATTTAGGTTGTGAAAATCTACGCAGATGTGTATCTCACCATTCTTCTTGCACACTGGCACAATGTTTTCCACCCAAGTACTGTGATGGATAGGAAAAATGATCCGTGCGTCTAGCATTTTCTGAATTTCAGCCTGGATAGTACCTGAGATCTTAGGGTTATAGTGTCTCTGCTTCTGGTGAAAAGGTTTGACGTCCTCTTTCAACGGGATGTCATGCTGGACGTCTTTCGGCTTAAAAGACTTTAGATCGGCATAGGACCATGCTAATACATCCATGTATTTCTTCAGCAGTTTGACAAACTTCCACTTTTCTTCAGATGTGCAACATTTTCCAATGTTCACAAACTACGGATGTTCTACCGAACCTAAATTGACCGGTTCGGTTTCTGGGGAGGAGTTAGGATCATCTCACCTTTTCTGTTTAGCAAAACGATCATTCCTGTCGAACAACCACTCTAGGGAAACTAGGCCTTTTGGGATTTTATATTCTTTGAGCTGACATATGCCATCGCTTCCTTTTGATTCTTCATTTTGATCGGTAACTAATTTGTGGCATGTAGAAGTGGATCCTTCAAAATGAAGTTCCCTAAAATTTTCCACCTTTTCTAGAAAGGCAATGAGTTGATTTTCATTGTTGAATACTTGCCAATGCTGAGAATTGTCCGGCACGCTTGGGTGAAAAACCACCTCAATGGTATATTTGTTCATTTTCAAAATTGGGTGAGGGAGCATGAGGGATGTTGAAATGGCCAATGAATCGGCCATGTCATTCTGAGCTCTTGGGATGGCTTTTATTGAAAAAGCGTCAAACTCCTTGATGTTGTCCCACACCACATTGCGGTAATGTCTGAGCCTTTTATTCTTCACTTGGTATATTCTCTTAACTTGATTTACGACCAGCTCTGCATCACCTTGTACCTTAATATTCTTGATCCCTCTTTCCTTCGCTTCTTACATGCTAAGTAGCAGAGATTCATACTCAGCAGTATTATTTGTGTTGAAAAATTGTAACTTGAAAAAGAGAAGAATAATCTCTGCTTCGGGAGATATTAGCACGGCACCAGTGCCACATCCACTAGTCGCACAACTGCCATCAAACTGCAAAGTCTAGATCTTGTTAAGATACCCTTCTTGGATGAGGACATCCATTTTTTCAAACTTGGTAGACAAGAAATAGATTCCCATCCCTGATGATTCGAAGAGAATTTGGGCTGTAGGGTCATCGGAGTTAGTAACCAGGTACTTTTTTTACGATTCAGGCTCCAAAGTTTGCATTACACCTTTGACGGGGATCCTAGCCTTAGACTAGTCCATATGAATCTCCCCACCAACTTCACTGCAAAAACTCCTTCCCAGCAGAATTCCATAGGCTGCTGGAATATCAGCAACAAGGACGGTCATTTTTACCCTTTTCTCTGAGAATGCTGCAAATGCAAATTATGCGTCCTTGATTTGACCGATCAGCGGAACTTGCTTGGTTTCCAAAGAATAACATCGGCCAAAAGACTTGGTAAGGGTGATGCCCAGAGCATGGGTGACTTTTTCCGGCATGACATTATCGGAAGCTCCAGAATCAATTATGCAGTTGCTTACTTTGTGGCCATTGATTAGGAGGGAGAGGTAGAAAGGTTCTATCTTGCCTGATGTGGAAGTCGAGGCAAAATTTGTGCGGGATGAAGGAGGGGTGGAAAGGATTCCCTTTGGGGGAAACCTGATTAGTTATGACAGCTTGACTTTGGATGTATTCAGTCAACCTTACAAGCTATTTGGGGTTTGACTGAAGGTACTCGGCTTCAGACATTTGGATCTTGGTTTTTTTAGCGTGGTCAATTATGTCAAACGCGGCCAAGGGCTATGTTGATGGAGGAATGAGTCCTTCATTTCACGGTGGTAGAGTAAGGTTATTGGCCTTCATGAAAATAAAAGAAGGATGATTTGGAGGAGAGATGGGAGGAAAATATTTCTTTGTAAACTACTTAATAGGGGGTTGAGCAGGAAGAGGATTACCTCTTTTGGCAATAGTTGGGGGCGGTGAATGATGTAGCCTTCTCTTTCTACACATTGGCAGTGACCTCTGCTTCTTTTCCTTGTGAGCGGGTAAAAACAACATATGATTGTCACTTGCATATCCTTGGGTACCCTCTTCTTTGTCAGATTCTTCCTCATCAAATTCCATATACCCGATAGTAGAGTCGCCAGTCGGTTCACCGACATCTTGATCATCCTCACCTTGAGATGAAGGTTTTTCATAAATTTGTTCTTCCTCTTCGATTTCAGCTAAAGTGTTGACTGAAGGAGCCTCAAGTGCCAACCGCGGAGCAGTTGTAGGCAAACGCAACCTATGCGGGATGCTGTTAGGAGTGAAAGTTCTTCGTGGAATATCCCGGTAGGAGGAACTGGGGGAAGCTTGGGCCAACTACTTCTTTTATGCGAGTAAGTCATTCACCATCCTTTGAAATGCCGGATCAGATGAAGTAGTGGGAGAAGGGCTCGAAGCTTTAAGCTTGGATGATTCCCTTTTTAATTCACCAGATATAAGCAAGTTATCTTTGATTCGGATGGCAGCAGCCTGGGCGAGAATCAAGGTAGCTACTTGTTCTTGCAGGAGTAAGAAACTTACTTTCGAGCTCATAGCGTTTACAAAGAAACACTTCTGATTCTCTGGTGTTGGAAGCATGGTAGGCGGAACACGGTTGATCAGTGAATTAAAACGGGTGATGAAGTCACGCATAGTTTCATTGGCCTCCTTCTTTAGGTGAGTGATCTTTGACAATAACATGAACAAGTCTTCAGAAGGCTTATACCTGTCTTCAAAAGCAGCCCGCAAGGTGGCCCAACTGGTAATAGATCCGGCCGGCAAATGCTGAAACCATTCTGCTGCGGGCCCTTGCAAAGTTTCTAGAAAAAGGTGAACCGACACATCTTCATGGGTCACATCTAGGATATTGCATGACATGATGAATATAGATATGTGTGAATCCGTGCTTTGGTTTCCGCTCCCATCAAATTTGGGAAAATTCTTTTGGATTCCATGTGGGAGTGTGTGAACAAGATGTGGTAAAGCCAGGGGGCCCATAGCATTTCCCCATGGTACTACCATCTGGACGGCTGGAAAAAGAACGTGGGCTGGAAGCACAGTTCCGCTGAGCAGCAAGGCACTACAAAGTGATGTAGACATTCCTGACGAGAGATGCTTCCTTCGTGGAGGTGAGACACTCTTGGATGACCGGTCAGCTGAACTTAGTGACGAGAAGCGAGTTGGTGTTGTACTGAAGTTGTGCCTTTGAAGCAGGTCGAAGGCAAGATCAACTTCTCCGCGAGCTCTCCTGCTACAAGTAAATGGTTCACCTGCCAGTGTACCTTCCAAATCTGCAATTTTTGGAGAGGATTTAAGAACTCTTTTTGGCTTGTACCTGCTGATTTTCTGATTATTCTGACAAAAACCAGCAACATGTACTTTTCTGAATATTTAAATTTTATCCTCCTCTTGAAAACTGACTACGGTTTATTTGTTTGATTAACAAGGATAAAATGACGGTAAAACTTAGTAAACTGATTTTCAGATCTAGAGTTGTATTTTCAAAGAGTTTGAAAATTTTGGTAAACTGTCCGAAACTCAGATCTACGGAAAAATACGGACTTTTGTAAAAACTCAGCGAACTAAAGATTTCTATCTAGCCCAGATCTATGGATCTTTGAAGAAAATTTTCAGTTTGAGTCACTTTTGCAAAAATCTTAGATTTTGAACAAAAAGTTTAATTTTGCAAATAGGTAGTGATTTTTGGTTTTTTTTTTTTTTTTTAATTTTCAAACACACCACCACCGTAGATCTGTTAGATCTATTCGTTCCCTAGCGGAGTCACCAAAAACTGTTGGTTTGAAAATCTGTCGAGTGGATAGATCTATGGATAAATGAGCCAACAGTGTGCAGGGCATAGCCCCTCTTTGAGTCAGCAAAGTGAAACTGGTTTATTGCTATTCTACCAGTAGGAATCTTATGCAAGTCTCACAATATTCTTCCTTCAGGGGTTGGGATCTCATCCCAGTAGAGGTATTTCCAACTGTGAAAGAAGGGAAAGAAACAGAGGTGGGAAATAGAAAATATCTGAAGGGAGAAAAGAAATGAATTCTAAAGTAGAAAGGTCAGAAGGTCTATGATTTGGGTTGGTAGTATACAGAGCTGAACCTACTTTGCATAGATGAATAAAGCAATACTGATAAATAAATGACAACAAAGTAGAAGTCGATTCAACAGAACAATCACACAGATCTAACATAAGAAAGGTCTGATGTAAAACACATGTATTCAGCACAAAGTCTAAATATTGTATTTAATATTCGTTCTGTTACAAAAAGTTCAAAATCTTTTCTTCCTACTTCTATTTCTTATCTAAAAATATCCACCCTTGAATACAACAAGTATTCAAGTATTTACAGAAGAAGAGAAGAAGAGAAGGCAAAAATGAACCAACCACTTAATTACAAAAATATCTTACAAAATATCTCAAAGTCATTTGTTGACTTTTGATAAATTTGTGGATGACATCATCCCATGGTGCAACATGGATGATGTCATCATTTCAGTCAACATACTTTACATATTTACAAGGAGAAGATCAGGAAGAAAGAGATTATTCATCATCGTCCCGTGGCTGAAAGGGGGTATCCTGCTTTTGTTGCTGCTCAGGTGATGAGATGTGGAACTGGGCATGGTATTCCATGAACTTGGTGATCATGGGTTGAATTTGATCCTAAGAAGGATCCTTGTGCTAATCACTGATAGCATCGCAAGTCTCCCACTCATTTGTGATATTTTTTGGGAGTTTGGAATATTCATTTTTCACATCTATCAGGTACCCAATGAAGTCACGATGGGCCAGCAGGTTATTGATGGATTCAACATCAAAAGTGACCTCTAGTCCTAGCCCTTGTGAAACGATATCCTTGAAGATCTGGATAGTTTCCTCTACCTATCTCAAGGTGAAATAAGGAGTGAGCAAGCTCGGAGACATTCTCAGGACAATTTTCTCCATTTGATGCATTACATCCAGGGCTTCCTCCTTGATCTTGTCAATTTTCTCCAGGACGAACTCCAGCTGATCAACCCGATAATCCAGAGTAGAAAGGATTTTGTTGAGGGCTCTGGGGTGCCCAAAGATGCCAAACTTGACCAGATCTTTGACTGAACAGTTGAGCATTTTCTGAAAGGTCTCATGCTGCATCCTGGCATGGTCCAGTTCTTCGGAGATGGGTCCTGCTATCACCTGGAGCTCTTTGTTTGCCCGATTGAGATTCTGATATAAACTGGTGAACTTGGCGATTACTTCCTCACTTTCTTTGAGGATTTGGCTCCTCCATGCAGAAACTGCCATACCCTACTCGCCAATTTTGGCGTATTAATTAATCTTGTCCTGGCTCAGAGGCTCAGGAGTTTCGGCAGCAGTCGTAGGAGGTGCACTACCCATCTTCTACAAGGCGTGGAGGAGATGTTTATTTTGTTCCTTTAACAGCCTCTTTTCCTCCTTTGCTTCCTAGAGCTTCTTGCAACGGGCGTCAATTACAGATAGGGCCTCTCCTTGAAGGCTTTCTGAAGATGTCCCCATTGTGACTTGGGTCACTATATAATCTGTTGAAGACAGATCCTTTTTATCCTTTAAAGGATTAGGGTAAGCTATCTCCATTACTCTCTCTCCTGACGCACTCTGAGAGAAGTGGGTTAAAGGCTTTTGCTTCTTGGTCCCCTTTGATGGGATGACAGAGAAGTCCATTGGTGCGATGGGAGCTTTCCTCTTTTTTTGGCTCAGGTGCTGAGAGATCCATGTTGGACTTATGGGAGAGGGGCCAGAAATAGTAAAGGGAGCAACTGCAGTAGTAGAAGGAAAATGCATGGAGACAATTGGAGGCGGCATTGAGAGAGAGGCTGAGGAAGTGCTCACGAGAGGAAGAGATACTGCAGGGGAGGCAGACATGGGAATGGAAGAGAGATGAGATATGAGGAAAGAAATGGTGGGGGATAGCTCCGTGAGAGAAGAGAAGATGGATGATGAGGAAGGGGGAACAGTAGAAGATGGGGGAGAGGATACGACTAAAGGAATGGTCCGCTTGGGTCACCTGAGGAGGGGAAGGGGGAGAGGGAGAAGAGATAGAAGGGACCTCAATAGTTGCAGCAGTGGCAACATGCTGAGTGGATGTGCCCATTGGAACATCCTCAGCTGCTCCTTTCTCTGGAGAAGCCAGAGTTATAACTTGCTCTTGTGCGGAGGAAGGGGGACTCTCAGGAGTCTCTTCTTGGGTAGAGTTTGACTCACCCTCCTTGTCTTTACCTTTTCTCTTTGGCAGATGTTTCGGTCTGGAAGGTGCGTTTCCCAATGAAGAAGTGGTAAAATCAACCCCGAGGTAAATGAGACCATTCTTCCTGCACCAGTGCTTTGTTCTTTGAAGAGTTTTTTTGACCCTTTCTTCTATCATCTGAGGCACTTTGGTTTTATCAATGACAGCGAACGGCTAGTCGTCCCCACCCGTGTCAAGATATACCTGATCAACTTCTTGATCAGCAGTTTGATAACGTTTTGGGATGATGGCTACACCGTACTGGATGATTTCAGACAAAGCTAAGCAGGAATGGTCTTTCCTTCTGAGCTCGACCTCATGATACAGGTCGATATAAATATCCACTATCTGTGGAATGTGGATCGGATCAAGTTTAGCCCTGGGGAGGGAATTCCTTGGGTCAAAAGTTGGCCTTTCTGGGAAGTTATGCTTTAGATTTAGTAGCTCGAGCTCTGCAAACATCTCCCGTGCTTTGTGGTGATAGAGACAAGTGTACCTTCCCACTGTGAGGGGGAAAGGAGTTCCACCCTTATTTAACTTCAAGCACTACTCGTGATAGGTTATGAGCTGTCTTGACAGCTCCAACAGGATCAACTTGGGGCCAACATATCTTGGCAATTTGGTTCGTTCCCCCAATAAGTTGGCTGCCCTTAGATAAGTGAAGTTGGGGAATTGCGTGAACAAGGCCCCCCATTTCTCTGTTGTAGCAACGATGCTCTTGGTCGTACGACCATGAGTCATGTTTGGCCTCAAAAGGTAAACGATGCCATAGAAGAAGGCATCGTTAATCTTTGTAAACTAAGGGATACTGTTCTCCAGCTTCAGCTCTAGATAATATTCATATATTTTGACATGGGGCCAAACCCCGCACCGCATTAATGCTAGATAATCTCTTTCTGAGGCTACAGCATAAACAACATAGGAGTTCATGTAGAACCTCACCGTTGTGGTGAGTTGTTAGAGCTGCTCGGATATAGTGCTACTTATGATCTCCACCCACTCGAAGCATTGATCTGGGACATTCTTGCTCATTGTCTCCAAGTATCTAAGCATCCATTTATGAAAGTAGTGGGCATCAGGAAGGCCAAATACTCTGTTTAGGAACGTGATAGTTTCACTGAGTTCCTCTGAGAAATCACTGCGATGAATGACCTGTGGCCATCTGGTCACCACCTTCTTGTTTTTCAGGTATACCTCATTCATTAATTGCATACACTGATCTTCATTGTCCTCCCAAGCCTTGGTGTAATCTTCTTGGCTTACAGCCACAAAGTGCCGGTGGTGAGGAATGCCAAGCATTATTTCGAAGTTTCGGGCAGTGAGGTTGATCACGACCTCGCCTTTCTCATTCTGGACACACCTTGTGTCTTTATTGTAGCAGCGGGCTACTACCATCATGAACTTGTTGTTCACAGCACTGACCGGGATCCCTCCAGTAAAATGCAAGCCACTGCCTACCAGTTTTTCCATCCACAGACTTCCTATGACCCTTCTAGTTCTGGCCCAGAAGTCCTCCATATTGATATGACCAAGTTCTGAGTCTCTTATATCTAGGTCACACTCTGGCTGGGATTTGGGCATCCTGACCCTCTGATATTTGTACTTCATTTCTTCCTCTGTAAGATTGGCTTTACCCTTAGACCTTGGTAGGTCTCTTGTTTGATGTAGATATATGTAGTTCATAACTTAGTTGTTGATCTGCAAGAAGAAGAAGCGAAACCCAACGCAGGAGAGTCATGTTAGCTGTTTGATCTCCCATTGAAGTATTGACAGAAGGAATAGTTAGCAATTTTAAGGCATCAGGGCGTAGGGTGCATGAACACCGCGGGCTGCAAGGCTAAATAGTGTGGCATAAAGAAAAATGGTGTTACTAGGGGAAAATCAGCGCCAAAGGGCGCAAGGCGCATGGATACTGCACATGACATTTTGTTGTTGCAAGCGGGAGTGCGCCGGCGCCATTCATATGTATTTTATACCGGGTGCATGTATTTTTCATGTTGCACAGGGACAGGATGCGCCAAAGGCACATATATTTTTCATGTTACACGGGGATTTGGTGCACCAAAGGCGCGCAAGTTTAGCATGTGTAACATAGACTTCAGGTGCAAAAAAGGGGAACTTGGCGCGGCGCATGGGAGGTTTACATGACATGATGTTGCTGCAATAGGGGATGCGCCTATGCCGCTAACAGTTTTATATTTGGCGCAAGTACGGTTGGTGTTGCATGGATGCAGGGTGCGTCGATGGCGCAATTTTTTACAATGTTACACATGCGTTTGGTGTGCCAAGAGGGCACAACTATTTTTTATGCAGCAAGCATGGCGGATGCACCGTTGGTGCATGACTGTTTCTCATGTTGCAAGGGCGGCGATTGCGCCAAAGGGTAAAAAACATAGTTTTATGAATTTTTAAGCCTCTTCTTTCTCTGTGGGGTTTGAATGGGTGTTAAGCCTCTTCTGCAGGGTTCCGTGGATAGAGAAGGGGGTAAAACAAAAAGACCCAAGCACTTTGTGGCAAGGCTCTCTTTACCAGCAGATCTGGAAAGAGAAGGGAGAGCATGGGAGAAAGACAGCCAGGGCAGCAAAAGAGGATCTACCAAACCTATGCAACCTACAACACAAACAAACAAGAACCAACAAAAATACAGGGGGAAAAGACCACCTACCCGGAATATATAACGTGAGAAGCGAAGCGGGGTCCACAAACGTGACACGAGGACGATAGGCATGATGACAGGTGTAGAGAAATAAGATCAATCACGTGTTTTCTGACTGGTGATAATGACAGGGCGGATGCGCCTATATATAAGCAAAGGTGTAATAAATGTGCCAACCACTTTTTGAAGTGGCACACCAAAACACCTGTCGACATTACAAAACTTGCACCCTGTGGTGCACCAAGATGTGTGTTAACACATTGTTATGTGCACCTTAGCGCACCAAAAGTGCTGTCAACATGGAAATACGTGCACCCTTGGCGCACCAAAATGCAGCGCAACAAAAGTATTGTTGACACGAAGGTGCATGCGACTTGGCATGTGCAAGAAAGGTGCAACATGGTGACGCACACCAAAATGTGTGTTGACACGCCAAATGGTGCGCCAAAGGATATGAAGGGGGCACAGATTTACCCTGTGTTGCACAAACAAAAGGTGTGCCCAACCCAAAAAAGACCAAAAATGGCTATGTTTGGAAAACTAGATTTCCCGGGAAAGGGTTTTGCAATGTTCCGAACGTAGAGGGGTCCCTGACGAGGGACCAAATCAAAATATTGGTATGGTTACCTATAAAATTGCCCTTGGCAATTTTACGGGATAACAATTACATATATCGGAGATGTCTCGAAGATCGAGCGACCGTAAATGAAGAATGTAAGAAATTTTATTAACAAAAAGAGAAAATGAGCAAGAGGTTGTGGAAAATAATGCAATATGATTTTATTACTAATCAACAAATAAGCTCACAAAGTGAGGTGTGTTGGTGCCATTTTTGAGCTTGCACCATGTAGCCCTAAATTTTCAAATCTATATCTTCTCAAAAACATTTTATCCTTTGATTTGATGGTCTGTAATTCTTCCCCTCTGGTTGAAATTCTTTAGAAATGCTCACAAACTTGTTGTTTTTCCCTAATTTGAAGGAATATTCCAAGTTTGCCCATTTCTGTGCCCTAATTTTTCCAATTTGTGGGCTGTGTCTTTTTTCCCTTTGCTAGATCATGGAAAAATCAAAATTGATCAATTCATACTTGTTTGTATTTGAAAATCCAATTCCTAGATCAAAAATGTTCAAAAATCATGCTTCATTTGATTCAAAATCGAAAATTTGCCTTCCTTGGTGAAAAAATTGAATTCTAGGGCATCCCTGAAATTTTTTACGTTTTGACGGTCAGACGGGCCTATTTTAGCCATCATATTATTGATGAGATATCAAAGGGCACGTGGCAGCTTCTAATTGGTTGAGGGAAGGTGGGGAGGTGTTGTAGCTTTTCATTTTTCACCTTTTCAAGCAATGGGGCATTTTCGGGCCCAGGGACCCATTTTTCTCCAAATTTGCCTACGTGGCATGTTCTGATTGGTAGGAGGGATGGCGGGTGGTCAGATTCCCTTAAGGTTTTTAAACTTTATTTTGCAAAAATTTTAAAGTCAAAAATTGGTCCGAAGCCCCGTAGCCAATCCGGAGTGGACACGTGTCCTAAAAATCCAAAAAGGGAGCAGTGGGCCGAGGGGGGACTTAGATTTTTTTAGCTCTAATTCTCTAAAGTTTCAAGATAAGTTTTAACCCCGCTCTAATCAGAGGAGGACACGTGGTAGCATGGCAAGTGCAAGGTGGATCAACAGAGGTAAAAGGGAATTTTTTCCCTTTTTTACAAAGGAGTTAAAATCAAAATTTGAAGCGTTGGCCTGCACCGAATCATCTATGGACATGTGGCAGAGGACAAGGCGGGTCGGTAGAGGCAGGAGGGAATTTTTTACCTTTTGAAAAAAGAGCTCAAAATCAAAATTTTAAGTCCAAGCCCGCTAGCGAATCATTGAGTGACATGTGGTGGTGGAGAAATCAGAAACGCAGGCCGACGGAAGCAAAGTTGAAAATTTTCCCTTAGCAAAAAAGGGGAGTTAAAATGAAAATTGGGCTCACAGATTCTAGCGACAGAGAAAGCGACACGTGGCAAGGGAAAAATTGGGTGTGCATGCCCACGGGGTAAAAAGTGAAAAAAATTCCAATTTCCAAAAAAGGTCAAAATGCACAGAATTGAAGTGCGATTTCAATGGGACCCACCATATGCTACGTGTCATCTCCAAATTTCAAGGGAGGGGCGGGGGAGTTGAAAATCACGAGAAAATTCTGAGAGAAAGCTCATTTTTCTTAAAAAACCCACCAAAGAGCCAGAATAATTTATTTTGTGTTGGATCTTCATGTATGTGAGTTGGTTACAAGTGTATAGCCATCACATAGCTCAAAGATTGTTCATGAAACTCTCCCCTGCCGATGAATCTAACAGGTTGTTGAGTTCATTTGTGTTTTTATGGGCAATATGATGTCTATTATCATTTTCAAATGCCTGCAAATAGTTTCCTTTGTTCTTCTTGCAATCTTGCATTGACAAGTCTTTAGAAATCACACAGAATCTGCATTTCTTGTTTATAGTTTAGTGGCATTTGCAATCTCATGTTTAGAAGAGCCTTCATCTGATAAAGAGATAAACAAATTTAAAATCACTTTACCTTCCTTGACTGCAGAGATTTCTTGTAAGCCTTTGGGGGTACCTTAGGCATGGTTCGATCAAGGATTTTTGTGTTTAATTGAGTTCTTTACTTCAAGATTTTGTGGTGAATTCTCAAATATTGTGTGAAGAGTGCAACCTGGGCTTCCATTTATGCCTCTTCTAGTTGAAAGAATATCCTGATTATTTGAAGCATTTTATTTGATAGTTGTTCAAATATTGTAGAGGTTGTCAAAGATCTGATATATCCCAATTTGTCTCATCGATACCCCACCAAAAAATTCATTAAAAAAAATTAATCCTACCCATACTACCCCTGGATTGCAATGTGTGTCGACAAAAGGATCTAACCCATCTAAAAAATGCACAAGGCAAATCAAGATTATACAATGTCTTCAGTAACCCTTTCCTTACATTGAAAATATCTCCATGATCTGGGAGTGATAACTTGTGAAAGTCAGATTTGGAGTGTTGATCATATTTTCCTAAGGCCTTTTCATACTATTTACATAAATTGAGGGATATCTTCATCTCCTTCACCATTTAGAGGTTATAATATATGTTCTCTTACCTTAGTTGAAAGGCACAACCTAAAATAGTGAGGATTAGATCAAAATCCTTTCAAAGTGCTATCCATCTCTCCACAAATCTGAGTGCCAGTTAGATCACCTCCCTGGCTACAAAGTGACACACATCATGATTTATCTGACTTCAAGATTCATGCCATATCTTTGATGCTACTCAGACTAAAAAGGAGAACAAATTTGGGTACCAACACCTTCTGGCGCCGTTTCCAGGGAGTTCTTGGAATTTCTTGGTGTTTCTGAAGTGTTTGAAGTGTTTAAGAATTTTTGTATTCAAGTATTTGAGATGCTACATTGTTAAAATGTCATTCTATGCTTTATATATGCATGTTTTAAATAAGGGTTTCAAGTTTTGTCTACCCTTTTTCCATTTCCTAGCAGTTCATATACTTTGGGTGCATTGTGATTGATTGATTTAAGAAGAAGAAGGTTTGATTTATAAAGCCTTGCAAAGGTTTCAGTACTAGCAAACATTTGACAGATTACTTTAGTGCATTCTTGCACAACTAAGGTGAAAGTCCTTAGTGGCGACTCCATACTGATTTGATATTGAAAATACCAGTTGTCCTACCTCTCTGTCATTTTTTTTTGTGTTGCTAATCTTTGCAAAACTAGAAGGAAGAATATTTCTCTTCCTTAAAGATTCTGCTAAGAAGTTGTTTACAGATTCAAGAAACTCAGAGCTAGAGGAGAGAAAGGTGTTGAAAGTGGTTGGAGACTTGACTACAAGAAAGGAGATCCCTATTGTTGAGTTTGAAAGTGAGCAGCCTATTATTGAGGACTATAATTCTTCTTCAAGTGGATCTTATTCAGATAATCCTACTGCTGATTTGAATTCCCCATCAGGTGAAGGACCTTCTTGTGCATTTGAAAGGCTTGCTCCTAAATCTTCTCTTGTATTTTCTAAATTTCCTATAGATCATCAAGAAGGAGAGCCCTTAAGAGAGATCTATTTGGAAGTTTTCATTCCCATTCCCCAAAGACCTCTCACTCCTCATCAGCTTGTTTCACCTCCAAGATCCCCCCACCAAACAATATGGCTTAGCCTAGACCTCCATTTGTTGTTAACACCTTTGGTCCTATAAATTTTAGAGGAATGGATGGTTACCCAAATGTTATCCCACAAGATGTCAGAAATAGGTTGCCAAAATTCTAGGGTAACAATGCTGTTACTGGTGATCAGTATCTCAATTTTTTTGATAATATGATGGAATATTTTGAGATAGAGTTTGAGGATGTGTATGTCAAATTTTTTATTCATACACTAGAAGAGGATGCTAGGGATTGGTACAAGGCTCTGCCTCATAATTCTATTAACTCTTGGACTGAAATGAAGAATGCATTTGGGTTGCAATATGGTGACAAGACTGATCCTAGATTTCTTTTGTCTGAGTTTAAGAATATCAACAAGAACCCAAATGAATCAGTCTGTGACTTCAACACAAGGTTTAACAAAACTTTGAGAAGGGTGCCTGTTGGTTTGAGGCCTTGTGATGAATCTTGTTTAATCAAATATGCATATGCATTTGATAAGAAGGAAGCCTATTACCTAAGAGACAAGAAGCCAACCAATCTAAGACAAGCTTTCACCATGGTACTTCAAATTGAAAACAATATCAAAGAAATTAGGAAACCTCTCAAGAGAGATGGTGTAAAATTGATAAACCCTAAAAAACCTCAAGCTAGCAAAGGTGCTGATTTAGAATAGGTTGTGAAAACTTTGGCAGGGGCTATCAAAGAAATCTCATTCAAGTTGGCAAGAGCTGAGAAGGGAATTGGGCAGACTTCACAAGGTCAGCCTAGGCAGCAAGCACAAGATATATTTGGCAATCACCATAGGAATGAGTAGAGGTTTGATGACAAAGGTAAATGGCCTGTTGGATCTACAAATAGACATCCTCAAGCATGTGAAGGAAGAGTGTTGCCTGATCTCTTAACTACTAGGGTTGTTGCTATTGAAAAGGTTGCTGATATTGATTGGTGTGATAGATGTTTTCTTCCTCATCCTCCATGTGAATTGGACCAACAAGTTGATGAAGCTAATAATGATGATGGTACTGATGATGATATTTACAAGGTGGGTTGTTCTTCAAGCTCACAAGGAGGAGTAACATCTACTAAAGTAGTAAGTTCTTGGACAGTTGCAACGTTTTGGGATTACATCAAATGGGTACAAATATTTCTTCCCCCTCATGCTCTTGAAGTTGATGTATTGCAAGATTTTGAAATTCCTAACAATGACTTTGAATACTTAAGAGCTTTGATGATTAAGAAGTATGATGGTTCTATCCATTCGGAGGAGGATAGACAATTGTTGACGAATGTTGTTGTAGCTCAAGAGAAAGACTATAACACTAGAAGCAAAGTTTTTAAGGGAGTTGGACCTCAAGCCAAACCTAAAACACCCTTGATCACAAGCATTCCAAAATAAGCTCATAGGAGAGAAGAACCTGTCAGAAGTTCTGCTACCTCAAACAAAAATTATAGTCCTCCTCATGCCCAAGCTGCCAAGAATCCACTGCCATCTAATGAATCTTCTTGTCTCCCTTCCAATTATTTTTTTCTAAAGAGTGCCCCCTATGACATAGCCCAATTATTGAGCCAAATTAAAGTAAGTGTTCCAATCATTGAGTTGCTTAAAATTCCTGAGCATAAGAAGAGAGCATTTGAGTACTTGGGGTTGAAGGAAGAGAAGATCACTCCAGGCAGAAATGTAAATGTTGTTGAAACTCCACCTCAGATCATTATTGACCTTGAAACACCACTAGCAGTAGAATATCTTGGAGAGACACCTGAGGTATATTTGGGGACATATTTGGTTGATTCCCAATTGAATGTTGATCCATTCTTCACAACTTTGATCATAAAGGATAAGTTACTTCACAATTGTATGTTTTATTCCGGTGCATCATGTAATGTCATGCCTCTAGAAGTCATGAATGAGTTGGACATTAAAGTGATAGCAGCCTATGGAAAGTGTACTTCCATGGACTCAAGAGAAGTTTTGGTTGTTGATTGTGTGAAAGGTTTAGTAGTGCAGCTTGCATCTTATCCAGGGAGGAATTTAAAATTGGATGTTGTGATTGTTGATTGCTCTGCCAAATGGGGTATGCTTTTGTCATGAAAATGGGCTGCAAGTGTTGGTTGCAGCATTTATATGGACATGTCTTTTTCCACCATTCCAATTGAGGGAAGCCTTGTTAAACTTTATGGTGAGAAGAAGATGTTACACCTAATTGAAGATCCCAACAATGATTCCTATGAAGTGTTGTTTGTTGATGTAGATGTTGAGAATTTCACTGGTTTTGCTAATGGAAAATAAAATAAGATGGAAAAATCAAAGTGCCTTGATATGGTAGGTTCTCCATGGACATTGCTATTTGATGGAGCTTACTCCAAATTTGGTAATGGTGCTGGTATAGTTCTGCTTTCTCCTAGGTTGGAAGAGTTTGTTTTTTCCTTCAAACTTAATTTTGAATGCACTAACAACATTGCTGAGTATGAGGCATTGTCGTTGGGGTTAAGAATTGCATGGAAGTATGGAGTGAAATATATTGTTGCGAATGGAGACTCAGAGCTGGTTTTCAAGCAAATAAGAAAACTGTATGTGATAAAAAATCAGCGTATGAAACAATATAAGCATGCAGTTTAGGATCTAATTGAAATGTTTGATTCCTTTAACATTGTGTATCATGAAAAAGGTCTCAGTGCTGCTGTTGAAAAGTTGTCAATGCTAGGTTCTAGATTTGGAAATTGCACCATTTCACCTTATTTTGAATACAATATTGAAGTGCTAACCAGGCAAGCTATCCCTGATAATGTGAAACATTGGCAAGTTTTTAATGATGATACTCAAGTGTTAAGGTTCTTACGAAACCAAGGTGAGTTTGTAAATCAAAATATTTATTGGGAGATAATGGTATGCATGAGTGAAGGAAGAGAAACTTTGTTTGAGAAATGCATCATCCAATTGAAAACAAACACCATTCCTAGAGGTCTTCTTGCACTTGAGTCAAATTTTAACAATGTTGATTGCATCATAAATAGAAACATGTCTGCCTCAAGGGATGTGGAAGAGCATAACTTGGGCACTAATGGTAAACCAAGGAAAATTTGGTTGGACGGCAATTTAAGTAAAGAGGAAAAATAGTCCTATGCCTAACTCTTGAAAAAAATATCAAGACTGCCTTACTTGGTCCTATTCCGAGCTAAAAGCATATAGAGAAGACTTGTTTCAACATGCGATCCCTCTTGAAGCAAAGACTAAGCCATTCAGATAGAGGAAAAGGTCAATTAATCCACTTCTCTCCATAAAAATGCAAGAGGAGTTAAAGAAGTTAAGAGATGGAGGTATTATTTAGGGCACTAGATATTCATCTTGGGTTGCAAACCTTGTGCCAGTCAGAAAGAAGAATGGAGACATCAGACTTTGTGTGGATTTTAGAAATCTAAAATAGCATCCATGAAGGACAAGTATCCCTTGCCAAATATGGAAAATATGTTGTAGCTTGTGACAGGGTCTGAGATGCTTTCTACCTTGGATGGTTTCTTTGGCTATAATCAAGTGGTTGTCAAAGAATCATAAAGACTTAAGACATCATTCACTACTCTTTGGGGAACATATGTTTTTGTTAGGATTCCCTTTGGTTTGATGAATGTTGGTGCCACTTTTGAAAGAGCAATGGATGTTGCTTTTGCTGGTTACATCAATGAGTTCATTGCAATTTACCAAGATGATGTGACTGTGTTTTCAAGGCAGAGAGGTGATCATTTGCAGCACTTGGAGAAGATGATGATCAGATGTAGGGAGTATGGAATTTCTTTTAATCCAAAGAAGTGTCATTTTGGCGTGTAAAAGGCCAAGCTGTTGGGACATATTGTGTCTAAAGATGGTGTTATGATAGACCCTGATAGAGTGGAAGCAATCAACAAAGTACCTATCCCAAGAACCAAGAAAGGCATCCAATCTTTCTTTGGTCAAATTAATTTTATTAGAAGGTTTGTTTCCAACTTTTCTAAGTTGACTCTTCCAATTACATGCATGCTAAAGAAAGACCAAGTTATCAAATGGGAGGAGGCTGCCATTCAAGCTTTTGAAGGAATTAAGGATGCACTTAAACATGCACCTATTCTAATAGCCCCAAACTATAAGAGGACTTTCCAAATCTTTTCCTTTGCCTCTGAGTATGCCATTGCTTCTATTTTTCTATAAAAGGATGAGAATGGGGCTAAGAAGTTCTGGTGCATTCTTTAGTAAGGCTTTACAAGTAGCTGAGATGAAGTATACAATCATGGAGAAACAAGCATTTTCCTTAGTGAAAGCAACAAATGTTTTCAGGATTTATATATTGAGTTCAAAAGTCATTGCTTATGTTCCCCACACCACGGTGAAATACATCTTATCAGAGATGGAGATCTCAAGAAAAAAATGTAGGTGGGCACGAATAAGCTGCAAGAGTATGATATGGACATCCAAACTATAAATTTGGTACGCGGTTTGGGCCTTGCTAAGCTCATGGATGAGAACAACTTGCAAAATGTGGAAGTGAATCAACTAAAGGAAGAAAGGGTAGATGTTCTTGCAAATTTGGTAAGTTCTGAGTGATACAAATATGTGATCTTCTACCTCAGACACATGTGCTATCCTAGTCACTTAAATAAAAATTAGAAAAGAGCCCTCAAGCTGGCTTCTCAAAAATATATCATGACAGACCTTGGACTGGATTGGAAGAACCCTGAATGTGTCCTCTTGAAATGCATAACTGAAGATGAAACTCCCAAGATAGTTTCTGATTTCCATGGGGGAGTTTGTGGAGCACACTTTGCTGGAAGAGTAATAGCACATAAGATTTTGAGAGCTGGTTATTGGTGGCCTACTCTCTTCAAATATGCAACCCAACTAGTTAGAAAATGTGATAGTTGCCAACGTTTCTCTGGAAGACTGAAAGCTTCAAGCTTCCTTCCTTTGTAGCCTATATCAATTGAAGATCCTTTCAAGCAATGGGGGATGGACTTCATTGGTGAGATTTCATATCCTTCTAGTGTTAGCCATAAGTGGATCCTTGTAGCCACTGATTATTTTACAAAGTGGGTAGAGGCAATCACCACTAAGAAGGCAACACACCAAATAGTTATGTACTTCTTGTTGAATCAAATCATATGTAGATTTGGAGTCCCAGTCAAGATTGTAGCTAATAATGCCATGTGCTTTAAAGCCAAACCTTTAATGGAAATGTGTAATGCATATGGAATCAATCTGACTTATTCTTCAAACTATAACCCCTAAGGGAATGGACAAGCTAAGTCCAGTAATAAGAATTTGTTGAAGATCATTAGAATAACCTTGGAGCAAACCAAGAAGAAATGGGGTGAACAATTGAACTTTGCAATTTGGGCTAATAGGAAAACTCCTAAAAGAGCTACCGGTAAAAGCCCATTTGAATTAGTGTATGGAACTCAAGATTTTTTACCCTTGCACCTATAATTATCTTCATTTCAGTTTTCCCAACAGCTAGAGGATCAGGATCTTGGCCCATATGAATCAAGGATCAATCAGATTATTGAGATTGATGAGGAGAGAAGAGCATCCCATGAAAGGTATGTCAGATTTAGGGAAAAATTGAAGAGATTGTTTGACAAGAAGGTCACTCCTAGAGCCTTCAATTTTGGAGATCTGGTTTTGTTGTGGGATAGTAGGCATGAGGACAAGGGAAAACATGGTAAATTTGATGCATTATGGATGGGCCCTTATGCTATTGATATCATAATTGGTGAACATACCTTATTTCTCAAGGACTTAGATGGGGAATTGCTGGAGTTGCTTGTTAATGGTAGACATTTGAAGCATTTCTTGGAGTAATCCCCAAATCTGAGGTATGCACCAACTGTACAGTTGTATAATATTTTTTTTTGCTATTTTTTGGTGTGTGGTTTTCCCTTTTTCTTGGCAGCCATTCTAGTCGGTTTCTCAGCTCATTTTTTAAGGATGGTTCTCATTTTTTGACTGCCTTGCATATTGGCTCCTTTTCCAACTGGATATTTTGGCACTTGGTCTACATTTTGTCCTTGTGACACTCATTGGGAGTGCCCATCCCTAAGCAAGAGCCGATGTTGGTGCCATTTTTGAGCTTGCACCATGTTGCCCTAAATTTTCAAATCTATATCTGCTCAAAAACATTTTATCCTTTGATTTGATGTTCTGTAATTATTCCCCTCCAAATGAAATTCTTTATAAATGCTCACAAACTTGTTGTTTTCCCTAATTTGAAAGAATATTCCAAGTTTTCCCTTTTCTGTGCCCTAATTTTTCCAATTTTGTGGGCTATGTCATTTTTCCCTTTTCCAGATCATGAAAAATCAAAATTGATCAATTCATACTTGTTTGTATTTGAAAATCCAAATCCTAGATCAAAAATGTTTGAAAATCATGCTTCAGTTGATTCAAAATAAAAAAATTGCCATCCTTGGTGAAAAAATTGAATTCTAGGGCATCCCTAGAATTTTTTACGTTTTGACGGTCAGACGAGCCTATTTTAGCTGTCAAATTATTGCTAAGATATTATAGGGTATATGGCAGCTTCTAATTGGCTGAGGGAAGGTGGCGGGGTGTTGTAACTTTTCATTTTTCATCTTTTCAACCAATGGGGCATTTTCGGGCCCAGGGACCCATTTTTTCAAAATTTACCTATGTGGCATGTTCTGATTGGCAAGAGGGATGGCAGGTGGTCGGATTCCCTTAAGGTTTTTAAAATTTATTTTGTAAAAAATTTAAAGTCAAAAATTGGTTCGAAGCCCCACAGCCAATCTGGATTAGACACATGTCCTAAAAAGCCAAAAAGGGAGGAGCAGGCCAAGGGGGGACTTTTTTAGGTCTAATTATCTAAAGTTTCAAAATAAGTTTTATCCATACTCCAATCAGAGGAGGACACATGGCAGCATGGCAGGCGCAAGGCAGGTCGGCGGGCCGATGGAGGTAAAAGGGAATTTTTTCCCTTTTTCACAAAGGAGTTAAAATCAAAATTTAAAGCACTGGCTCGCAGCGAATAATCGATGGACGTATGGGAGAGGACAAGGCAGGTCGGCGGGCTGACAGAGGTAGGAGGGAATTTTTTCCCTTTTTCAAAAAGGGCTCAAAATCAAAATTTTAATCGTTGGCCCACTAGTGAATCATTGAGCTACACGTGGCAGTGGAGAAATTGGAAGTGGAGGCCGATGGAAGCAAAGTTGAAAATTTTAACTTAGTAAAAAAGGGGAGTTAAAATAAAAATTGGGCCCACAGATTCTTTTGATAGAGGAAGCGACACGTGGCGAGGGAGAAATCAGGTGTGCGGGCCTGTGGGGCAAAAAGTGAAAAAATTCCCAATTTCCAAAAAAGGTCAAAATGCATAGAATTGAAGCACGATTTCAATGGGACCCACCATATGCCACGTGTCAGCTCCAAATTTTAAGGTTGGGGGGATGTTGAAAATCATGAGCAAATTCTGAGAGAAAGCTCATTTTTCTGAAAAAAACCCACCAAAGAACCAGAATAATTTCTTCTGTGTTGGATCTTTATGTATGTGAGTTGGTTACAAGTGTATAGCCATCACACAGCTCTGTGATTGTTCATGAAACTCTCCCTTGCTGATGAATCTAATAGGTTTTTGAGTTAATCTGTGTTTTTCTGGGCAATATGATGTCTATTATCATTTTTAAAAGCCTGTAAATAGTTTCTATTGTTCTTGTTGCAATCTTTCATTGAAAAGTCTTTAGAAATCACACAAAATCTCCATTTCTTGTTGATAGTTTAGTGGCATTTGCAATCTCAAGTTTAGAAGAGCCTTCATCTGATAAAGAGATAAATAAATTTAAAATTACTTTACCTTCCTTGACTGCAGATATTTCTTATAATCCTTTGGGGGTACCTTAGGCATGGTTCGACCAAGGATTTTTGTGTTTAATTTAGTTCTTTACTTCAATCTTTTGTGGTGAATTCTCAAAGATTGTGTGAAGAGTGCACCCTGGGCTTCCATTTATGCCTCTTCTGGTTGAAAGAATATCTCGATTATTTGAAGCATTTTATTTGATAGTTGTTCAAGTATTGTAGAGGTTGTCAAAGATCTGATATATCCTAGTTTCTATCATCAATACCCCACCGAAAAATTCATTCAAACAAACTAATCCTACCCATACTACCCCTGCATTGCATTGTGTTTCAACAAAAGGATCTAACCCATCTAAAAAAATGCACAAGGCAAATCAAGATTATACAATGTCTTCAGTAACCCTTGCCTTGCATTGATAATATGTCCATGATCTGGGAGTGACAACTTGTGAAAGTCATATTTGGAGTGTTGATCATATTTTCCCAAGGCCTTTTCATACTATTTGCATAAATTGAGGGATATCTTCATCTCCTTCACCATTTGGGGGTTACAATATAGATTTTCTTACCTTCGTTGAAAGGCAGAACGTAAAATAGTGAGGATTAGATCAAAATCCTTTCAAAGTGCTATCCATCTCTCCACAAATATGAGTTCCAGTTAGATCACCTCCCCAACTACAAAACGACACACATCATGATCTATCTAACTTCAACCTTTATGCCATATCTCTCATGCTGCTCAGACTGAAAAGGAGAACAAATTTGGGTACCAACAAGGTGTACAAATAGGAGAGAACAAATGTAATCCCCACCTATAATAGTGGTCAAGGTTCCTAGAATTTAAATGTAACTCGCATACCTAAAATAACATGTCAAAGAAGTAACTTTAACTAGTCTACACATGACAGTCAAATTGTCATATGTAACTCCCATCTGACTATGACACTTAAACAAGCTAACTCCAAAATAAGAAAATACTCCAAGTAAATAAAAGGAGAAATAATATCCTACACTAACACCCCCCTTAAATGTAACTTGGTGGATAAAAGAAGTGGATCCTAGCAAGAAGGCCTATGGAGGTGCCCAAGTATAATGAAACTCTCATAAAGTGTATAAAATCATAAAACCCATAGGAAAACATCACCCCGCAAAGAGAAAAAATTCCCCCTAAGAAGTGGAGAGAGAATAATACTACATTACTAGAAGGCCTCCCCCAAAGATGATATTGATGCATCTCCCATCCTAAGAAGATATCATAAGTGAAGATACTTGTTCTTGGTGAAGGGTTTGGTGAAGATGCCAATAATCTACTCCAATGTTTGGAAATATATGATATCAATGAACTGTTTATGAAGGAGATCCTTGATGAAATGCATGTGAATCTCGATGTGTTTGGTCCGATGATGTTGGATAAGATTCATGCAAATCTACATGGTTCTTTAGCTGTCATAAAAAATGACTGTGCATTGCCTGAAATGAATACGAAACTTTGTGTCAATCCCTTGAATTCATATAGCCTCAATAGTAGCATTAACAACTATATATTCCCCTTAGTATATGATAAAGTAAAAACACTCTTATTCTTGATTGACTAATTAATCTAATCGGAACCTAGAGTGAAATAGTAACCAGAAGTAGACTTGTAATTTTGAATATCATTAACCTAGTCTGAATCTTTGTATCATCAACATCAATACCATCTCCATAGCGAATCCCAAACTTATGTGTATCACATATGTATAGAAGAATCCTATTGGATTCTTTTTAGTGCAGCTCATGAGGATCCTGAATGATCCTATAGACTAGACCTAATCCAATTGAAATGTCAAATCTAGATTGAGTCAAATATAGAAGGATACTAATAAATCTATGTATCCAACCGAATGAACATAAATACTAGCTCCATAGTGAATCCCAAACATATGTCTACCCTATATGTAGAGAAGAATCCTATTGGATTATTTCTAGTGCAGGTCATGAGATTCCTTCATGAACATAGAGACCATACCTACTACAAATAAAATGTCATGTCTAGCATGAGTTAACTATATAAGGTTACCGACAAGTTTTTGATATAAGGTATCACTCACCAATGGTGAATAAAAATCAACATCAAACTTGAATCCAGATAGAAAGGGAGTTAGAGTTGGCTTACAACCATCCATTTGAAACCAATCAAATGAGACAAGAGCATAATACTTATGTTGTGCAATAGTGATCCCTGAGTCAGATTGTGAAATTTGAATCCTAATGAACTAATGCAATAGATCCAAGTTAATCATGAAAAATATGTTATGTAGAGATTTTTTCACCGCTATAATGGCTGGTGAAGAGACAATTGTGATAAAAAGGTCATCAACATATAGAACCAGAATCAGTAGTGAATTATTGTGCTATAAGATGTAAACATTCATATCACAATGAAATCTAGTGAACCCTACAGTGAGATTGAAGGAATCCATCTTGGAATACAATACCCAAGGGAATAATTTGAGACTAGATATATTTCCTAAGTTTACATACTAAGAAAGTATCCTTAACAAAATGTTGTGGCTTATCCATGTAGATCTCCTCCTCAAGGTCATAGTGAGGAAAGGAAGTCTTCACATCCATCTGATAAACATCCTAGCAATGAGTTGTAGCAATGAAAAGAGTTACTCTGAGGGAGTTCATTTTAGAAACCAATGGGGTAAGTGCAGGAAGTTGATGGACAAATATAGGGTCATCCGTGGACATCATATTGCAAATAACAACATAATATCAACTTGTAGGGATTATTAGCAATACATACACTCAAAATTAGACAAAATTATATTAATATGAATCGTAGAATCTGCAATCTAGTTTCTAAAATACTAATTTTTGTAAAAAATGGACAAGATTAGCTATATTAAACACTCAGAATTCAATGACTTGGTATTTTTTTTTAAAAACGCCGATAAGATTATAGTCCGTTTGCCCACAATTTGGATGACGAAAAACTGATATATATTTTTTTCCTTTTGTGAGAAGTTATATGCCACTATCTATCTTGGGATGGATTTTATTTTGTATTTTTTTGAGTAATATTTTATTTTTTATGATTTTTTCCATGAAAGTGGTATGAAAACATAAAGAAAACAAGCACTTTCCGTTTGACCATGCCATAACTTCATCAAAAAATTGGATTGAAATCAAATAATTACTTTTTTTTGAACATGTATAGAAGATTTCACCACAGTTGGGATGGTATAAGTTTTATCACATTCTGATAAGTGAAACAAATTTTGTAGTCTTAAAAGTAGACATAAACATTCACAGGAAAAAGTGTCTTAAAGACCTACTATTAGTAAAAAATTATAAAATGATATTTATCCTCTTCTATTCACTTTAAAATTAGTATTTCTACAAAACTAATAGTCTCCCCTACGCAATGGTACCATTTTTATGACATATTTTTTACTTTTCGGCATGGTTCAAGTCCGCGGAAGACTAAATTAGATGTTTTGTTGTTTTTAATGTAAAATTCAGGATTTGATGTCCACTTAATTGTACCCCAACTTGGTGCACTTACCCAATGTAAATGTAACAGTGTAGTCAATTTAATGAATTTGTAAGAAACCCTTTGAGAAATGAACATGAGGAAAACATGTGAACATATCATCTTTACCAAGTTGTTCCAAATAGACATTTAAGGTGGTCAAATTTCTCATGCCATAGTTTTATTACCTCATCTATGTGAGTATGAAATGCAGTACAAGAAATCTTAAGTGTAAAATGTGAAAATTTATAAAGCTTAAGCCTATGTAGACCCTCCTTTCCTCATTGTCACTATGGAATCACTGTGTAACTCCTTTGGATGACTACAGAATCTAGGAAAAAATAAACTCTTGTGCAATGAACTGTGAGTGACTCTAGCACATTGATAGGAGACTAGTTTAAAGTGAGGAAGTTAATTAGAAAATTTAAGAATGTCATCCTCCATTCACTTCAACACACCCTCTCCATGTAACTGTTGTTGGTTTATTAGCAATCATACACTCAATATGATAGAAGAAATTTTATTCACGGTTCTATGGAAGTGAAATCAATCTAGTTTGAAAATACTAATGATGTAAAAAATAGAGTAAAGATTAGCTATATTACACTCAGCCTTTCAATGTACTTATTATCTTTTTCCTTATAATAATTACGCCGTTAATGATTATATGTTTGCCCACAATTAGGATGACCCAAAATATGTATATATTCTTTTCCATAATATGAGAGTTATATGGTCACTTTGTTTCTTGGGATGAAATTTTTATTTTGCCCATTTTTTTGAATACAAAATATCTTTATCTTTTTTGGTTTTTTTGTAGATGAGGTTTTAGTGAAAACATTTAGAAAAGGTAGGTTTCCGTTTGCCTGCCATAACTTCATCAAAAAATTTTGAAATCAAATAATTTTTTTTTGAAGCATGTGCTATAATTTCACCACAGTTGGGATGGTATAAGTTTTATCACATTTTGATAAGTGAAATTAATTTTCTAGCTCCCTTAAACGTAGACATAAAAATTCACAGGAAAGAGGGAAATCTTAAAGACCTACTATTAGTAAAAGCATTATAAAATGATATTTATCCTCTTCTATGGACTATTAAAATTAGTATTTCTACAAAACTAATAGTCTCCCCTACGCAATGGTACCATTTCTATGACATATTATTTTTACTTTTCGGCATGGTTCAAGTCCGCGGAAGACTAATATTAGATGTTTTGTTGTTTTTAATGTAAAATTCAGGAATCAAACTGATGAAATCCATTTTCTTAATCATGATACTCCCAACTTGGTGCACTTACCCAATGTAAATGTAACAGTGTAGTCAATTTAATGAATTTGTAAGAAACCCTTTTGGTACCATTTGTGCTTTGAACTTATCTACATACCCATATATTGCATACTTAGTTCGATGTATCCATCACAATAAAACTATCTTCCTTCCTTTAAGAAATTCTGTCAAATCCCAAGTGTTGTTCATAATAAAGGAACTGAGCTCCTCATGCATGGAAGTGTCTCACTCAGGAATGTTAAATGCCTCCCCAAATATATGTGGGTTAGAAGAAAAGTTTTAAATAACATGTGGCACACTCTAAGACATTGAACATGTCCACCTTACATTTAAAGGATCCCCAACCCATGTACATGTGCTCTGAAGTGTCTTCCTAGCCTAAAGAATCCCATAAGTAGGTGAGTCAAGTGGTGAATCTTGACCATCTGAATCATGGAAAAATGTGGATGAGATGGATCTCCATCACTACTCTTGTTATTTGAACTCTAGAAGAAGAGTCCTCAACCTCATGGATCTTATAAAGCTGATCAAAATCATCGTAAACTCCAAGTGAGTCTAATAAAGTGGGAGAATTGTCAAGTGTCGAGTCTGAAGGAATCTCATGAAAGAGAACACTACTCTCATGAGGTTCCAGTATTACATTTTTTTTTAGGTATGTGTGGCATAATTAGGGATCCAAAGAAACCCATGCGTACCTTGAGAAATCATCAAAAAGGGTGAGAACATACTAATCCTGAGTGAAATATGGTTTAAGGAATGCCCTTAATACATCACTATGTATTAACTCCAACACTTGTGTATCCCTCCATGCTTTTCCATTGTCATTTTTCTTTTCAATATGTTTTCCAAGGGTGCAACCCTCACAAAAACCCTTTGAGAAACGAACATGAGGAAAACATGTGAACATATCATCTTTACCAAGTTGTTCCAAATAGACATTTAAGGTGGCCAAATTTCTCATGCCATAGTTTTATTACCTCATCTATGTGAGTATGAAATGCAGTACAAGAAATCTTAAGTGTAAAATGTGAAAATTTATAAAGCTAAGCCTAGTGACCCTCCTTTCCCATTGTCACTATGGAATCACTGTGTAACTCTTTGATGACTACAGAATCTAGGAAAAAATAAACTCTTGTGCCCTTATTACTGTGAGTGATCTAGCACATTGATAGGAGACTAGTTTAAAGTGAGGAAATAATTAGAAAATTTAAGAATGTTCCTCCATTCACTTCAACACACCCTCTCCATGTAACTGTTGTTGGAGTGTCGTCACCCAATATGATAGAATAAATTTTTCACGGTTCTATGGAAGTGAAATCAACTAGTGAAAAACCCATGATGAAGTTAGAGCCAAAACTTCTACACGAGCCTTTCCCTGTATTATTATCTTTTTCCTTATAATAATTAGAAGTTAATGAATTATGTTTAATAGAATTAGGAAGCCATATGTTATTCTATTCCATAATATGAGTTAGGTGGTCAATTTGTTTCTTCATGAAATTGTGTTCATCATGCCCATTTTTCTTGCAATACAAACACTTAATCTTTTCTTTCTTTGGTTTATCATTTGTAGAGGAGGTTTTAGTGGTTTTTTAGAGGTAGGTTTTTGTTCCTTCTTCTCTTGATCCTTATTTTTTGTTTATTATCTTTGTTGTTTAAAGCCTCGTGCTTTCCATTCTCAGAAATTAGAGCATGTGGTTTTGAGGAATTCAGTGTGCCCATCTGAATTAATTTATCTTTCTCCCAATTCAAGTAAACAAAAAAATCATTTAAAGAGGGCATTTCCAATGTGGCTCTATTAGAAATTTTCTAGCATTAAAAATAGAGGCGAATACAGAGTCATATGGACCTATTTTTTAGAGTATAAAAAGAATAAGTTAATCATATTTCTTATCTATTCCACATTATTTTAAATGCAATCTCATAGATTTGAACTTAGTGAAAACAATATTGTAGGGTTTCAAAAATTCTAGGAATCAAACTGATGAAATCATTTTCTTATTCATGATCTCTCATTAGATTAGGATTCCCAAATAGATTTTCCAAAGAGGTCCAAACTTCATTAGGTGAATTAGAAGAATCAACATGAAAGAGTAGATCAAGGGAAATCAACAGAGATAACAACCCAAATACTTCATCACAACGATTATACCACTTAAGTTTTTTTGTGAACAGATGATGCAAAAAAAATGAAGTCATATAATCATTGTGATGAAGTATTTGGGTATCAGAAGAAAAGGAATAAATAACATGTGGCACACTCTAATACTTTTAACATGTCCCCCTTACATTTCAAGGATCCCCAACCCATGTACTTGTGCTCTGAAGTGTCTTCCTAGCCTAAAGAAGCCCATAAGTAGGTGAGTCAAGTGGTGAATCTTCAACTTTTAAATCATGGAGAGATGTGGATGGAGATGGTTCTCCACCACTACTCTTGTTATTTGAACTCTAGAAGAAGATTCCTCAACCTCATGGATCTTATAAAGTTGATCTGAATCATTAGAATCATCGTAAAATCCAAGTGGGTCCAATAAAGTGGGAGAAGTGTCAATTGTCGAGTCCAAAGCAATCTCATGAAAGAGGACACTTCTCTCAATGAAAAACTCATATGTGGTCAAGTGAAGAAGTTGATATTGCTTAAAACCATCTTAGTATCCTAAAAATATGCAAGGTTTACTATGAGATTCCAGTATTACAATTATTTTTTGGTATGTGTGCCATAGTTAGGGATCCAAAGAGACCCATGCATACCTTTAAAAATAATCAATAAAGGTGAGAACATATTAATCTTGAGTGAAAGATGGTTTGGGTAATGCCTTAAATACATCACTATGTACTAAATACAATACTTGTATATCCCTCCATCCTTTGCCAATGTCATATTTATTTTCAAGATTTTTTCCAAGGGTGTAATCCTCACAAAAACCCTTTGAGAAACGATCATGAGACAAACATGTAAACATATCATCTTTACCAAGTTGTTCCAAATAGATATTTAAGGTGGCCAAATTGCTCATGCCATAGTTTTCTTACCCCATTTGTGTGAGTAATAAATGCAGTATGACAAATATCAGGTATAAAATGTGAAAATTTATAAAGCTAAGCCTAGTGACCTTCATTTCCCATTGCCGTTATATAATTAATTTGCAACTCTCTCATGACTGCAAAATCTAGAAAAAAAAAATCAACTCTCGTTCCCTTATTGATGTGAGTGAGCTAGCACACTAATAAGAGACCAGTTGAAAGTGAGGGAATAATTAGATTTTTTTAATGTTCTTCCATCCACTTCAACACACCCTCTCCATGTAACTGTTGGTGGATTTTCCTCACCAAATGTGATAGAATAAATTTTGCATGGTTCTAAGGAAGTGAAATCAACTAGTGAAGAACTAATGTGATGCAAAACACCCAATTTAATAACCCATGATGAAGTTAGAGCTGCAACTGTTACAAAAGCATTTCCCTTTCCTTTCCTTGATCCTTATCTTTTTCCTTATAATAATTTGAAGTTAATGTTTTATTTTTTATAGAATTAGGAACCCCTATGTTATTATTTTCTAGAACATGAGTTAAGTTGTCAATTTTTTTCTTCATAAACCTGTGTTCATCATGCCCATTTTTCTTATAATACACACACTTAATCTTTTCTTTCTTTAGTTTATCATTTGTAGAGGAGGTTTTAGTCGTTTTTTAAGGGTAGGGTTTTGTTCCTTCTTCTCTAGATCATTATTTTTTTGTTTATTCTCTTTTTTTTAAAGCCTCATGTTTTCCATTCTCAGCAATTAGAGCATGTGGTTTTGAGGACTTCAGTTTGACCATCTGAAGTAAATTATCCTTTCCCCAAGTCATATAAATAACAAAATCATTTAAAGAGGGAATTTATTATGTGGCTCTAATAGCACTTTTGGTAATGAAAAATAGAGATGAATACAGATTAATCTGGATCTAGTTTGGAGAGTAAAAAAAGAATTAGTTAATCCTATTTCTTATCTATTCCACAATATTTTATATGTAATCTCATAGATTTGAACTTGGTGAAAAAATCTTGTATTGTTTCAAAATTTCTAGGAATCAAATTGATGAACTTGTTTTCATGTTCATGATCTCTCATCACATCATGCTTCCCAAATATCTTTTCCAAAGAGGTTTAAAATTCATTAGGTGAATAGGAAAAATCAACATGAAAGATGAGATCAAGAGAAATAAACAAAAATAACTACCTAAATACTTCATCACAATGATTATACTGCTTCATTTTTTTTACATCATCTATTCACAAATAGTTTTCAGAGTGGTGAGATTCGATTCCCATCTATTGTAATGCAGAAAGAAGAATATTGCAAAAAAAAAGAGAGTGTAGAAAAAAAGATGGTACACAACACCCTCTGAAATTAATTTGAGTCAACGACCCATATTTTGGCACTTATAATTTTAGTGCAATTATAAAATGGATGGTTCCAATGGAGCTAGCATGAAAAAACTGTCACTTTTGAAAAAAAAAATGACATTTAAATCCGATTTTTCTATCAAAATTATTACAAATTTTATTTACCACTATTAATGGCCCATTTTAAATGTTTACACACAAATATTAAATACATTGTTTGACTAAAAAATAATTTTAGTATAAAAAAGAGGTGGGAATTGAACTAGAAACCTCTCTAAGATAATACTAAGTTTTAACCAATCCATCTACATACTCCTACATGCATCTCAATAGAGAAATCTCCTTTTGAGGATAATAATTAAAACTAGTTATTAAAAAAATAAAAAATGTTTTGGTTTTACTAATCAAAGTATAGAAAATTATGGTTTTAAACTTATCTTTTGAAAGGAGGCTCTTATCAGAATTTTTGAAATTGAAGTATCCTCTGTGGTATCACCTAAATATATTGGTAATGATTCACATGTTCTAGGTTCCGCCAAATGCCAAATTGTTAGGGGTTCATAGGGGGTTGGTTGTAACTGCTTGCGAAAACCAAAGGTTATTTCGGTGAGGCCATTAGGCTGAGCCATAGACTTTTTTTGCTCATGCACAGGTCATGGCCACATTAGAGAGAGGAAATAGTGAGATAATCTTGAGTGCAACATGTTGAGGAAGAAGCCCACACTTTCCCAAATGTCAATGCAAAGGCTTAAAATAATCCAAGCCTTTCCATAGCAGAAACCACACAAATTAATCTATGTAAGGAAGAAAAATTAAAGGATGCATGACTAAAATTGTAGTTCCATTGCCAACACTATGGTTCCACTACCAATTCCACCATCAAACTCCACTCATCTACTCTTTAGATTTATTTAACTAGATTGTTTTGTTAGTTAATAAACTGCAGACTGGGCAGTTTTCTTTTAGTCGTAGGATTATTTTTTCTCCTATTTACAACTTCATTCACTACCTAATAAACTATAGCTATGACTTCTTTTCTGTTATAAAATAATTCTTCTTCAGTGTTGTAAATACAACATAATAATACAGTATAGTGAAGTATTTTTCTTCATTTTTGCAATTTGATGTTCACTCAGTTACAGAGCAGATTTATTAAGTTTTTTTGCTTGATTCGGTATAGTGTTAGAGAATTCAATATAATATTCAATTGTTATCATACCTATTTGCAGGTTAATGGTTCTCTCCAAGAATTATCAGAATGTCAAATGGTAGCAATTTTTCATTCCAGCTTCCACTGTTTACCAAAGACAACTATGATTATTGGAGTATAAAGGTGAAGACCCTAATATTATCCCAAGATATATGGTATTTAGTTGACGGAGGATACACAGAAACTGAAGATCATAATGCTTTAAATACTTTAACAACAAATCAATGAACTCAATTGAAAGAAGACAAAAAGAAGGAAAATCCAGCTTTTTTTGCTATCCAATCTGCATTGGATATATCAAATTTTCCCCGTATAGCTGGTATAACAAAGTCAAAGGATGCATGGGTGACCCTAAAAACTTCATAACAAGAATCTAATAAAATAAGGTTGGTAAGACTGCAAACCATTCGAAGATATTTTTAAAGTTTAAGTATGAAGGAAGATGAGTCTATTCAAGTTTTTATTACTAGGGCTTAAAGTATTGTGAACCATCTTAAAACTCAAGGGGAAAGTGTCACAGAGAAAACAATTATAGAAAATATTTTGAGATCTCTTTCTCCAAATTTCAATCCAGTGGTCATAACCATTGAAGAAAGTAAATATCTAACCACATTCAAATTTGCATAGTTCATAGGTTCTTTGCAATATCATGAGGAGCGTATGCAACATTCAACAATGAACCTATTTCAATCCTTCCAGTCTACCATAAGAATTGAATAAAAATCTACAAACCCTTCTCAATCAAAAAAATCTCAAGGGGAGTCTTCTATATCTACCAGACATGGCGGGAGAAGAGGAAGAGGAAAAAAAGAGGAAGAGGAAAAAAAGAGGAAGAGGAAGAAGTTTTATGGATCAGAGAAGCATCCAATGCCAATATTGTGAAAGGTATGGACACTATGAATCTAAATGTAGAAAGATACAATATGATTTGAATAAGTATAGAGCCAACTATACTAAAGAGTCTTTTGAAGAAGCAAAATACTCTACATTCTTCAATTGCAGTTTGGAAAGAGAATCTCAAAAGGATGTTTGGCTCTTGGATAGTGGTTTCTCAAATCATATGACAGGTAAATCTTATCTCTTTTT
The DNA here is from genome assembly GCA_019776745.2 of Taxus chinensis. Taxonomy (NCBI): domain Eukaryota; kingdom Viridiplantae; phylum Streptophyta; class Pinopsida; order Cupressales; family Taxaceae; genus Taxus; species Taxus chinensis. The sequence goes on from CM034151.1 coordinate 124,291,395, forward strand.
CAAATTAGATGAATCTATAAGGAGTCAAGTAAAATTTGGTGATGATAAAGATGTTGATGTAATGGGAAAAGGTTCCCTTGTAGTGAAAACTAAGCAAGGAGAAACTACATTTATTCATGACACTTTGCATGTGCCCAAATTAAAACATAATCTTTTAAGTATTGGGAAGATTGTAGAAAAAAATTACAAGGTTGTGTTTGATGATAACTGCTGCAAAATATTTGATAAATCAGCTAACCATCATCTTGTAGAAAAAGCTTGTATGACAGAGAATAGATTATTTCCTCTCACTTTGGATTCCACTAAGATGCATGACCTCAAGGAAACCAAAAATGATTCATGGTTATGGTACCAATGGCATGGTCATTTGCATTTTCAAGGATTAAGTTTGCTTCATAAGAAAGACATGGTGAGAGGACTTCCTGCAATTCAGGCAAAATAAGAAGTTTGTTCAGGGTGTGCACTTGGCAAGAAAGATCAAGACAATTTTCTAGTGAACAAATCATGGAGGGAAAAGTCTCCTCTAGATCTTATGTATAGTGAAATTTGTGGTAACATGCAAGAGGAATCTCTAGGTAAGAATATTTACTTTCTGACATATATTGATGATTTCTCACGCCACACATGGGTTTATTTTCTTAAGCATAAATTTGAGGCATTTGATTGCTTGAAGAATTTTAAGGCTATGGTAGAAAATCAAAGCAGGTATTCTCTCAAAATACTCATAAAAGATAGAGGGTGAGACTTCACTTCTTATGAGTTTACTAATTTTTGTAATACTCATGGAATTAAGAGACAACTTACGATAGCTTATAGCCCACAACAGAATGACATTGCAGAAATAAATACCCATAGCATTATAAAGATGGCATGAAGTATGTTACAGTTCAAATACCTTCTTAATTGCTATTGGGGAGTTACAGTAGAAACCACAACTTATATTTTGAATTTTAGCCAAACAAAAATGCTTCAAAATATCACTCCTAAGGAATCCTGGAGTGGACACAAGCCCTCAGTAGCTCACTTTCATGTATTTGGTTTCCCTGGATATGTTCATGTTCTAGAAACTAAGTGGAAGAAGTTGGATGCAAAATCCCAAATTTGTATCTTTGTGGGCTATTTATATTTCAAAAAAGGATAAAAATTCTATAATCCAGACATAAAGAAATGGATTGTTAGTCAAGATGTGGTTTTTGATGAAGGGGAAGTATGGAAATGGAAAAACAGAGTTCAACAAACTACACCACTCATAATTGGTATAGAATATGTTCAAAAAGTTCCTCCTCTCCCCAAAAGCTCAAGTAAAAGTTCAATCCCTAGTTCACCAAGATCACCAAGTTCCTCTTCAGGTGATAGTTCTAGTCCACAATCAAGTCCAATTTCTTCACAAAAGGTACGATGGTTAAATGAAATTTATCAAAGGATTTCTAATGTGAATCTAGTTTCAAATATTTTTTTTTAGTACCATTCAATTTGAACCTTTTTTGTATGAAGAATCCATGAAATAACAAGAATGGATTGATGTTATGAATGAAGAGATGCATGAAATTTTTAAAAATAATACATGGAAATTAGTGCAACTTCCTAATGATAAACAAGTGATTGGTGTCGAATGGATTTATAAGGTAAAATATCATGTTGATGGTTCTATGAATAGACACAAGGAAATATTAGTTGCTAAGGGATTTGCATAAATGCCTAGAGTAGATTATATAGAGACTTTCACTCCAGTTGCAAGATTTGATATAGTCAACATTATATTGGCTATTTTCTGATCAACACAAGGGGTCAATCTATAAGATGGATGTAAAATCAGCCTTCCTAAAATGTTTTATTAATTAGGAATTCTATGTGGAGCAACCTCTTGGTTATGAAATTCTAGGAAAAGAACATTTCGTTTACAAGCTAACAATGGCTCTCTATGGGTTGAAGCAAGCACCTTGTGTTTGGTATGAAAGGATTGATAATTGTTTCTGAAAGAAAGGATTTATTCAAATTTCCTCATAGCTAACCCTCTATATCCAAAATCTTGGTATTGATATTCTAATTTTTATCCTTTATGTTGATGATCTCATTTATACAGGTAATAGCCCATCTCTCATGGAGAAATTTCAAGCAGAAATGAAACAATAATTTGAGATGTAATATTTGGGAATCATGCATTATTTTCTTGGAGTGGAGGTACAACAACAATATGAAGGTATATTCATTTCTCAAGTATGTGGTTGATCCACACATAAGTTTGAGCTATGCAGTTACACGGATTCTGATTGGGTTGGTTCAGTGAATGATAAAAAATCAAAATCTGGTTATATTCTATCATTTGGTTCTAGAGTTGTCTCATGGAGTAGTAAAAATCAAGCAACCATAGCTCTCTCTTCCGTACAAGCAGAGTATATTATAGCAACAATAGTTATTTGTCAAGCCATATGGATTAGATGGATTTTGGAACATTTGCAATTGGTTCAAGAACATCCCACCCCTAGTTACTATGATAACAGTAGTACCATTGCAATGACCAAAAATCAAGTGTTTCATGCTAGATCAAATCACATTGAGCTTCGACATCACTTCATCAAATGCTTAGTTCAAGATGGGATAGTGGATTTACAGTTTTTCCCTATAGCTAAGCAAGTTGCTGATATTTTTACCAAAGATCTACCTATAGCCAGTTTTTTTGCTTTGAGGAATTAGTTAGGACTCATCCCCATTACTCATGCATGGGGAAATTGAAGGATGTATGACTAAAACTATAGTTCCTCCACCAACATTATAGTTCCACCACCAATTCCACCATCAAACTCCACTCATCTACTCTTTATCTTTCTTTAACTATATTGTTTTGTTAGTTAATAAAATACAGACTCGGTAGTTTTCTTTCAGTCATAGGATTAGTTTTCCTCCTATTTGTAGCTTCAATCGCTACCTAATATAATGTAGCTATGAATTATTTTCTGTTATAAAAGAATTCTTCTTTAGCATTGTAAATACAATAGAATAATACAATATAGAGAAGTATTTTTCTTCATTTTTGTAATTTGTTGTTCGCTCAGTTACAGAGAATATTTATTAATTTTTTTGTTTGATTCAGTATAGTGTTAGAGCATTCAATCTAATCTTCAGAAAAACACTACCAATAGGTGAATTAGGCATGTAGTTATCTAAGTGGATATCCCACGCTACAAGAAAAGGAAAATAAGTAGTCCACCATGCCAAATTATTGAAAAATAATGCTAGAGAAAATAAAAATCATGCAAGATGTTTCTACTATAGAGTGAAAGCTCCCAGATACAAAATATGAAGAAAGTGGAGAAAGAATGATATTTTAACACATAAAACAACAGGATTTAAAAATATTAACACAACAAAAGAAAAGTTGTCATTACTAGATTGTCACTGTCATACCATATTGAATATTTCTCCAAGATCAAGCAACCGGAAATGAAGAATGCACGAAAGATGAACAAAGAAAAGAGTAAATGAACAAGATCTAGTGAAAAAAAAAATGGAAAATAATGCAATATGCTTGTATTATGAATAAGGGAATAAATTTACAAAGTGAAGTGTACAAATAGGAGAGAAAAAATGTAACTCCCACTTAGAATAGTGGTCAAGGTTCCTTGAATACGAATATAACTCCTATACCTGGACTAACAAGTCAAAGAAATAACTCCCACTAGTCTATCCATGAAGGTCAAATGGTCAAATGTAAATCCCATTTGACTATGACACCTAAACAAGATAACTCCACAAGTGTAAGGATAATACATGTGTAATAAAAATATACCTCAAATAAATAAAATGAAAAATAATATCTTACACTAACATCCTAAACCCGGTGACACAAATGCAATATAATACTATATATTTTACATATATGAGTACTCAACATTGAAATTGAATGCGAAAATGATATTGATATGTTAGTTATTGAAAATATATTCGAAGAAGGCCCCATAAAATTGTTTAGGTGATTTTTTTATATAGTGATCAATCCTCTAATTTGGAATCTTTTATCTTACAACTAACCCATTCAAATTTAAAAGTATTGAAAGCCTGTCTTAAAGAGATTTTCCTTTCTCGAATTTAAGTCAAAATAAATGGAGGACAGTATTGTCAGCCTTGGACAATATTATTTTCCAATTCTATTCAAGATGAGAGATATTTTCCGAGAAACTATAGAATGAAAAATAATTAAAACCCCAAAGTGGGGATCTCCATAAAACACATCATATTAGAAGAATGAAGATTAGAAAATTGTTTAGAAGAGTTGTGGTATGAGTATATAATCAAAGAGAAGGGTAAACACACTAATAAATACTTTTATTCATGTTAATATATTATACATATAAAATAACATTAAAAACCATTATAAAAGGCATTTTTGGTTCTCTATAGTCATTCATTTTGCATTAACAAAATATGCTCAAGTAGTAGGATTGTAAGTTTACAATGTATGCAAAGATGACATTAATTTCAAGCTCAAAAAATTCCAACTATTGCTCTAATTATTAGATGAGGCACTAAATAAGAACTCAAAACTTAAATGACTACAAGAAATTGAATTTATGGCAAGAAATTTTTTCTATCTAATATTTTTTACTAAGGATAAAATATGTTTTGGAGGGGACCTTACCCTGTAGGAAAAAGAGGCTCAGAAGCTAGATATTACAAGAAAATTACATCCAAAAGATAGGCCTAGAAGCCAAATATAACCAAGGAGCACAAACGTAGTGAATTAGCTAACGTGAGAGGCACAAAATAGATGGTTAACAGTGAAACAACAACTACCTAACTTAGGACCGGGAAAAATCCAGAACTTAGTTCTTGCAACGATTTCAAGTCATGAAAGAATGTACCTTTTGTAGATTTTTCTTTTTTAATTTTGTCCATCTACCATCTTTATTTTTTAGGAAAAATCTGTTCACTTTACCCAGTGATTTGGTGAAGAAGGTGCAAACATTATTTGGTTGGGGCTCACCATTTTCATTGTAGCATTCAAATAGAAGTGGTGCCCACTTGATTTGTTGATTTTTATAATTCATCCTACTTCTGCTCCAAATTATAAAGCAGTGATTCGATCATTAGTGCCCCTTAATTTTAATCATCAAACATGTCATGCTCCCTCGACTACCCATGACGTGTTATTTTTTTTTCTGGCACTGGTACAGTGGTCCTATAAAAATCTAAGGTCTTCCTACATAGACTATTTGGCGATGGCAGATGATGATTTAGAAGTGATTTTGTGATGACATTTGTATGCGACACATTGACTGTAATTAGGTGGATACAAAGTGCCACTAAAACACTAACTTTCCCTATTTTTTCCCCTGTTTGGCCGTAACTTTTGTTGTTTAGGAAAATAGTTCCACCATTCGTAGAAGCCAAATCCATAGCTAAATCCATAAGGGAATCCATCACCGATCCAAAGTTGTGGATGCATTTTTAGAGTAGAAGGTAATAGGCTATGCTTGCAAGAATAACAAGTGGCTCCCTGAGCTAGGTAATTAATTGTTTAGTTTCCACTTAACACAAATTCATACCATTGACATGAATCTAAAATTTATGATGTATACCAACGTTTCTGCATTAAATCCCTAAAATTTTCCTTCAAATTATCAATTCCTAAGATCATATTTACATTAAGACAACTAGAAGAATGCAAATTAAGTTTTTCATTTATAAATTCCATTACCATTTCAATTATTTTGATAATAAATTTCCATTGAAAATTGAAAGTTACCAATTGAATAGTTTGGCAATTGACCACTTTAATTGTTAAAAGAGTCTAGATTACTACTCTTAGATTATACCCAACATATGTTTGAATGGTCTCTACAGCTCTCAAAATATTCATTTATTTATACTTTCAATATTTTTAGGGAGGATTTGTAATTTCAAGGGAGTAAATTCCTCCACATGATCAATGCATAACAATTTTTGTGGGGAATTCATTATACATCGTAGATTTATCCATATGGACAATATAAGTTGAGGCATAATTTATAGTAGTAGCTTCATTTGTGCATATGGTCTAGCAATCACTAACATGGATAAAACAAGGAAAAGAAGGTTGTTCATCTCTACTTCTAATAATTATTCGAAACTATTACTCCTATCAAATGAGGTATCAGAGTCAAGAAGCATTTATAATAATTTCCGTTTGCTAAATATCTCACACTAATTCAACAATAGTAGATTATATTTATAATGTATAATTATTTATTTAATACATTTTTTATTGATTACATAAGTCAAAATGTGTGGAAAAATTATTTGAGTACATGGATTAGTTGTTACTCTAGTCCCTTTGGCTATCTTTACACCTTATCATGTTCACAGATCGTCCTCCTTCAAACGCATAAAAACAACCCAATGCTAACAGATATATGTTATATCATACACTAGTGTTTGCACATGAATTTTTTTTCTCTATCTATGGATTTTATTAGATATTTCATATCCATTTACACTTTCAAAATTTACTAATAAAATTCAACAACCATGTAATAACCTCCTCATATTCAAGCTTGTAAAAATATATCCAAACATTTGTTTTAATGGGATCCAAATTCATGTAAGTAAAAATTACTTACGATAACAAAAAATGTAGTGGTTAAAACTTCTACAACCATGTGACAGCCAGGTAATTAATGTTTGGTGATTAACATGAGGAAATCACAACATTTTCTTCATCTTGATGAAAAACATAGTGTGTTTTTCAACACGCTGAAAAACATGACAGTTTTCCATATGGTTTCATTTATGAAATTGAATTTTTTGAAGTCACACTAGTATGAAATTAATATTTGAATTCATATTTGTTAACAAGAACCTTAATATTAAACGTCTTGAAATAATGTTGACAATTTTTGTAGTTGTGCAAAAATGGGCAACTCGAAACTTCGTCATTATGAATAGCATAGGTGAAGTATACCTAAGCTAGGGGGGATTTTTTCAGATAATGTTGTTACTGCTGAATTAGTAAAATGATTACATGAAATCTGCAGCTATGTTTGTTGTTACATAACGTAGCAGATAATGTAGTTTGTAATTTCATAACTATCTTCAACAAAAGAACACAAGGCCTCAAAGGAAAGCTATGTTGCCTTGATGAAGACATTCAATCATAGAATAGGTGAAATGCTAAGTTTTTGAACAACAAACATAAATACAGATTGCAAAAATTAGAGTTCATTACTTGATGTTATAGGTTTTCTTTAACGTTCTTTCCTTCATGTTTTAGACATTTAATTATATTACTAAGTTATTTAGTTCATAATACAATCCACACAGAAAGATGAAATGCAGAAAGAAATACACAACTCATTTTTCAGAATTCAATGTTTTATTCAGAAGGAATTTTCAAATGGTTCCCACACAAGCCATGTGATGTAACTGAAAAATAAATTACAACTACTGAAGTAAGTGGTACACATGCAGAAAAATAAAATAAAGGACTATGAGTGAACCCATCATTACCTTAGGGGTTTTCTTCTTTGGTGGAGACATCTCCATTTCCATCTTTTTTCATTCTTCATCTTCGTTGTAGAAGTCATTGTACCTAAAAAGAAAGAAAGAGAGAACTATCAGTTATGAGCTCAGGGATCAATCCATATTCCTATACTATCCTAATTCATGCATATGAATCTCTTAACAATATGAGATATAGTTTACTTGAAGATCAAACTGCATACATGTTTTACTCACTCAAAAAGAAGGAGAAAGAAGAAAATAAGAAAACCAGGGACATAAGAGAGGCCAAAAATCCTAAATACTTTCAAATTATTTTCTTAAGTGTGCAGGTACAGGTTGGAGCCAAGAAGAAATAAATCAAGTCTTTCACTATAAGCACAAATTACAGATTTCAATGACTCCTATCCTATGGCATACAATAGAGAAGTCTTAAATACATACTAGAATAAAGGAAGAAGGCAACTCAAGTTTCAGTTACTGTCCTAAAAATGGAAGAAGTTATAGAACAAGAAGAGAGATTGGAAAATAGAAGTACATGTTTTAGTTTGGAACTGAAGAAGAAGAATCATATTTCAAGAAGCTAAAGTTAACTGAAAAAAAGGGTTACAGCTGAAACAAAATGAAAAAAGAAGATTCTGGAAAATATTTTCCAAGGCTTCACCATGAAAATCAACATTTCAAATTTTCCAGCATTCCAGAAATACTACTATCAAGGAAATAAAGCATCTAAGTAAAAGAAACAAGATTACAGTATTCCAAAAAAGTGATAGAATCATCTTTAGAATCAAAGTAAGAAGCACTTTTGGAAAATTGAAGTACAACCCAGTGAACCAAAGAGGAAAAATTCTACAACATAGGTACATATTCAGATAAAAGCATAATCCTTTTTCACAAAGGAAGGATTAAAGAAGTAAAACCATTTATGCAAGGAAAAGATCAAGTACAAATGAATCATACAATGCTTAGCAATAAGCTCAAGGTACAGAAGTGAATACGAAGCACTAAGAACTAGGTTTCAACAATAGAAATGATGTATGCAATACAGATAACAACTTTAGGAAAGCATACTATGAAGCTTCATGATTGACAGTTGAACAAATGATAAGCATGCAAGTGTCTAATTGATCATTTCAGGCTACAGGATTTTATTTAATTAAAGTTTGTCATGTTTTAATACATAAGTGAATGGAGTATCAAAACCCCAACTCAGTGTGTCAAATTTTAGTACAAAAGCATCCAAGTGGCATAAAATTAAATGTCTGAGCATCCTAAGAACTCTAGGTTGTAAAATCAATAAGAAAAAAAGAATTAGAGTTTTCATAAGCAATTTTAAAAATATGCAGGATCAGAGCTCAAAATTTTCTTGATAGAAAAAAAGTAACAGCACATAGGAAAAGCCACCAAATGTGGAGTTTTAGATTATGAAAGGAATGGCAGTATAGTGTCACAGAGAATGAAGAACAGAATGAAAAATGCTATAAGATCATTCCCAGAAGGAACAAGAAGGAGCTCCAAATTATACACAGATCAAGTTAATGGCCATAAATACAAAGTTACAAAATCAACCTCAAAGTTCAAAAAGTATGAAACTACAGGTTACAAGAGATGAATCCAAAAGGTGAGACTTCAAAGTTTTTAAAAAGCATCAAAGTATTCAAGTCTTGGGATGAAATAGAACTCAAATAAAGAACATAATAGTTTGTAGTTTGAGTCAAGAACAAAAAATTTACCAGAAACTTTTATAAAAGAGCTCTGCATAATGATGGAATAAGGTTTCAGTAGAAGAATGCAAAAATTTTAGACCATATAGAAGGAAGCTTATTATCAGTGTCTCAAGAATCAAATGGCTCTCAAATAAAGATTAAGGATCTGAAGATGATCAAAAAACCGGAAAACCATAAGTTTCTCAAAACTTTCACTACCCGAATTGAGCCATGAAGAAAAATGAGCTCATACAAAGTTATTCAGAGCTATATAGAAGAAAACATGATATCAAAAAGTCTTTTCAAGCTCAATTTATCAATGGCCGAAGTGTGAAAATAAAAAGAAAACCAAAATGCAATTATAGTGCATGATGAAAACCAATATTTCAAAACTTGTACAGATGTTATCTACAAAAATTTTAAGAATTTGTCAAAACTCTGATCTATGAGTACCCACATCTCAGAAAGCACAAATCCTGGGGCCAATAAATGAAGACCCATTAATGGGTAACAATGAAATGGAATAAGAAAAATAAATCACCGACTAAATTGGATCTATCAAAACCATCAAAGTCATTGAATTTAGAGAAAGAAGTGGAAGCTAAAAATGAGTATCAAATCAAAATGACCAAGGTCGAGACACGAAACCATAGAAAATGTAAAGAAATAAAGAATTATCAGTATTTCTGAAAGAAAAAAAGGCACTGATGACTCAACAGCAATACCCAAGGAGGTCGGGACTTAACTTCCCTCATCAGACAAAGGAAAGGTTACAAAAATCCATAGATTTCAAGTGCAAAGAATGGTGTCCACTAATAATCCTCATAAGACTTCACAAGACACAAAGATATTTTGAAAAAATTTGAACTCAAACCCATAGGAAAGATCACAAGACCTCCTCATAAAACTTAAATAGAGAAAACAACAAGAAAATATAGGTGTAAGAGAAGATCCAGAGAACCAATATGCAATGGGAGTTGAGCTTCAATTTACCAAGAATGGTGCCAAATTTTTTTGCCAAGGATTCACCCACAAAATGAAGATCCAAATGAAGTGATTATTGGAAACCGATTGACCTTTATTTCCTAGCATTGGGTTAGTTCGAACTCGACCACATTTAAAGATCAACGACAGCAAAGCAAAAGGACAACATATCAACACTCAAGGATCGATCCCTAATTTTGAAGAAAACTACCTGGGTAAGATGCCACCAACAACATTCAATGCAGGAAAAAACCCTAACTACGGTTTCAAGATTGACAGCCTGAGATATAAAATTACAGAGATCAACTATTACAAAATGATCACAAATATCAAAGCGAACTCTACCTGAGTAAGCAATGTCATTAACCAATTATTAAAGGGGTGAGTCATTGTCACAAGGGGGCAAGTCCCATGATTAAAACAAAATCATTGCATTCGGAATGTCAAAAGGATAAACTATAGTCCAACTTCAAATAATGTAAAGTGCCGACCGAATCATGTTCACCAATGATCACCCAAAAGGTAAGCGTTATAAACTATAGTCAAGTATTATCCAAATGCAAAAGCTGACAATTATTACATGGTCATGTTTAATCGAAGGTGACAACTATATTCTATAGAATGTGTTACCAAGGTGGCTGAGTATGACATGGTCGCCTTTTACAAAAGTGCCCCCATATACATTTAAAATTCAATAATGTGTTAAGTCCACAAAGGTGTCCAAACCAAATGGAAATCACTGATCAAGTGTAAAGGTGGTCCCCACGGTCAAGAGAGTTGAAGATGATCTACAGTATGTCACCAATGTGACCACTTAGATAAGGAATGTCAACATTAGAATCTGAGCATGGAGGTGGTCCCCATCAAATGGATGTGTGGATGGTTATTTTTGCAAATATTGCAAGTATTGTAATTATTTTGCTCAAAAACAGGGAGTTATTTTTGCATGCCTTCACAAGTGGACAAAACAGACAAGAAGATAAACTCACATGCACAAGGAAAGAGACTTGTCCAACAAGGAAGCTTATTATTAGCAAATTATTCACCTTTATTTTCTTAAAAATAGAACAGTCAACTTTAGTTTGATTGTAATGTAATTAAGGCTATTAATGCCTATTTGTAATTGCATATTCTATTTTTATTCCTTTATCTATTATTAAATAAAGGATAAAAATAGGATGCATGGGCGAGTGCAAGCCTTAGTCTATATTTAGGAAGGGTGGGGAAAAATATTTTGCTATATATTGTGTGCTTTGGCAAAGCACAAGGAGGACTTTTTGGATATAGGAGTACTGAAGCAATTTCTACCAGTTTTTCCCTTTGAATGTGAAGTATTTTCTTCCTGTCCAAATTATTTGTAGTCTTGTGTATGTTTCAATTAATTTTGTGAATGAAAATTCCTTGATTAATCATCTTACCCTATTGGAAAATTTAGTAATTTCTACATGATATTAATGTGCATGTTTAGCTTAGTAGTATTGTTGTGATACTTTCCCTTAATACCTCGAAGTGTTTCACCCTTAACATTCTGAAGAAAGCTGTTGGTTCATGCATCAAGAATCCTTTCACATATCAATTGTGCATATACTCATTCAAATCCCTTATACAAATTTATTGTATCACGTTAGTTTTAATTATTTTACAGTAATCTTTTACCCTTGAACTTCATAAATTAGTTTAGGATACATCAATAAGGAACCGACCTTGATACCAGAGACTCGCCTCATAATAGGTATACCCATAGACCTAAGGTGTTTCCATTTTATCTATGAAAGAGAGAGACCAATTTTGCAAACTTAGAACACCTGTAGCCATCTCTCTACAGGGTGAAATTTTGAGATATAACAAATATAATGTTCGACAATATCTAATTTTGTCAATCTACATATAGATATATAATTATAACATTCATATTTTGATTATCACCAATTATGAGCCAGGGGACCACATATCATACTAAATGCATAGTTACATTTTTTAGGGGAAAATGTTTTCCCTCCATTTTAGTGAAAAATAAAGGATTAAATCCATATTTTTCAGGGCAGCCTATTTGAGTGTTGAGTATTAGTTTGTCCTTATTTCCACCAATCGAACCCTAATACACCTAATGTGATAATTGAAAATGTATTAGGGCTAGATTTTGAATCATTTATAACAATTGAACCCTAATACATGTTAAATTAATGTTATGTGCTATATTATAATTTAGGGTGTTGTAATTGTGTTATTTAAGATGACAAGTTAGTGTTTAGGGCATCATATCAGTGTTTGAATGTTTAGGGTATCGTATGATTGTTTAGGATGAAACATTAATATTTAGGGCATTCTAATTGTTTTTTGTAAATTGACCCATTAGTTTTTAATCTCTTAGTATAGTTTTTAGGGTTTCATATAAGGTTTAGGGTTGTTTTTTTAATGCTCAAAGTATCTCGATTATAAATTATGTTATTTAGGTTGACCCATTAGTGTTTAGGTTTTTGTATCAATGTCCAAATGTTTAGGGTGATGTATTAGTTATTAATATTAGTGCTTATGATATCAAATTATTTTGTAAGGTGTCCTAATTATATTATTTATGGTGATATGTTTATAGTCTTCTAAAAGTGTATAGGGTGTCATATTAGTGTTTATCATGTCTTATAATTTTTTTAGGGTATAACATTAGTGTTTTTTGTGTCTAAATTATTTTATAATGAGTACCCCATTAGTGTCCAAAGTTTTCCATCAATTTTTGAGTGTTTAGGATGTCATATGAGTGTGTAGGGTGTAATATTAGTGTTTAAGGTGTTGTATGAGTTTATAGGGTATTACAGTAATGATTATGGTTATTTATGAGTCCATGTGTTTCATTAGTGTTTAGGTTATCCTAATTATGAAATAGATGATGAATCATTAGTGCATAGAGTATCACGACATTATTTAGGGTATTGTATTAGTGTTTAAGGTGTTAATTTATTTTTTAGTGTATCTCAATTTTTTTATGTAGGGTGACTAATTAATGTTCAAGGTGTCGTATAAGTTTTTAAAGTGTCCAAAATTAATTTAACGTGGGTGACTTATTATTGTTTATGGTGATGGAATTAGAATAATTTTAGCTAATACTTGTAGAGATGCTATGTTAATGTTATAAAAAATGTTTAAATTTGTTCATTTTATATAAACAATCATGCAAAAAAACTGAATGTTTTGCTATATGAAAGGAATGCAAATCAAATCTATAATACTATCTTAATGAAGCTAGTGATCATCTAATATTTCCACGAATAAGTAGGAATTACATCAGTATGTTTATAACTGAGATCGATGTAAAATATCTATTACCTAATACTATGAAAATAGGAACACATTTATGTTATTGATATACACATGTATGGCCTAAGAAAACACTTGCAGCAAGTATTTACATGGTTGATTGGGCACACATGGAGGATGGCCTAAGATACTAGTCTAGAAAGATGGCACAAAACAACCTAATAGGCCATGCGCTATAGTAAGTAAATTTAAATAAGTTACATCAGCTCAACATGTGATGTAGATATATTCCGCTCCACATGTCTTGAACTGTATAGTGTCATGTAACATGCACAAGTTAAATCCCTTAAAATTATTGTGTTCTAACTACCTACAAAACACTAGGATTGACATTGGGAATATTGAACAACAATGAATTTATTTATGAGATATCTCGAAAGTACATTAGCTCAACAATATGTGTATCAAACCCATTTTCTTATTCAAATGATAGTAAAAAATGGAATATGGGGCTTATATTGAATTCTACTAGAATGTGGGAGGACAATGGGTTTTATTGTATTCTAGATCTGATTTGAAACATTGTGCATGTGTTAGGCTTGATTAGGAATAGGTATGAATTTTTAATTTTTAGGGTTTCTACATGACTATATAACTTTTTTAGGGTCTCATAATAGTGTTTAGGGTGTCATATCAATGTTTAGGATGTCACATTAGTGAATAGTGTGTCCCAAATGTATTATTGGTGGTGACACATTAGTGTTTTATGTCATATCAATATTTCAGTGTTTAGGGTATCGCATTAGTTTTTAAGATATAATTTGATTGTTTACGGTGTCATATTGGTGTTAAGTTTTCCTAATTATGTTATTTAGGATAAAAGCTAAATTCTAAACCCTCAACCTTAAGTCATAAACACTAAATCTTGAACCCTAAGTCCTAAACCCTAAACCATAAACCATAATCCTTGAACCCTTAGCCCTAAAGCTTATACCCTAAAATTTTAACCTTGAGGCCTAAGCATTAAACCCCAAACCCTAAACTCTAATCCCAAAACCATAAACCTTGAACCTTAACGTAAAAAAATAATTATTGTTATCCAAAATGTGCCCCTACTCATTTTTGTGGCTAACTCCTTGTGTTCTTACCTCTCTTGTGCCTCAGTCTCCATTTTTTATTTTTAGGCACTCAAATCTTTCTAAAAATGGCACCATTGGATAGAGCTCTCTCTCAGCTTTCCAGAAAGGAAAAGTTTTCCTCCTAACTCCTCATATTTTTCAAGTTATGGCTCGGTGGAGTTTTTGTGGGAAAATTTCCCCTAGAAGGCCCGCAGCCAATCAGAACTCACCACGTGTCCAGGCCAAAAATATCAAAGCGACCCGATTTGGCCCTGTTTTTCCCTATAACTTCAAATCGCCATATCTTTCGATCCAGAGCTTGGTTTTTCACGTTCTTTATATCAATGGAAAGATGGTGAAATTATATACAAGATTCTGAGGTCAATTTTTCATTTTAGTGGAGTTTGGAGAGATAAAATCAAAAAACACTTCTGGCACGTGGTCATGAATAGAAATGACATGTCAACCACCAATTTTAATGAAGAATGGCTCGCATTCTCTCCCAGCATGGTTAAAAATGTCAAGGAATGGGTCTGTCAGGTCACCCATGTTGTTTTGATGGCATTTTGGTCAATGGTTGAATCACTTCAACGTTTTCCCGCGTGTCTCTCTCCTAGGCTCGTCCCTTGCACTGTAAAAGCCAGATTTGGCTCATTTTTCAAAGGGTTGAACATTTTTTGTGTATTGCAGGTCCCCTTTCTCACCTTGGAAGTGATTTTGGTGGAATATTAGACCTTTTCTAAGAGCTACAACTTTTATTTTTCCTCTCAGGTGTTGTAATGCAAGTGATTTTGATGATTAAAATAACAATACAGCCTCTATGATTAGTTTTCATCCTCTTCCTGTGTTGTTTGGTTAATTTATGATCCTTCATTACAATTATCAGTTTGTGCATGAGGTTCTTTGTTGCATTTTTATGGACTGTGTCAATCTGCAGAAGTAAAAAATGCTCACCACTCCTTTGGTGCATCACCTATTAGCATTAGTTTTAGCTTTTTTGCATTCTCTATCTCTATCTCCTTTGGAATTTAGGGTAGGGTTAGGAATATAGACCTCTGCAACTTGTAAGTGATAAATATGACCAGAGGAATTGAGGAACCAACCTCTAAACTAGAGATTCTTTTCTCATTTTGCAAGTCCCACACTTGGGGAAAGGATTCAATGTTGTGCAATCACACTGGATGCTAGTATGATCAAACTAGAAATTTGATCAACATCCAGGGGGTGCTGCTGATTTGCAACAACAATTATAGTTTTCAATATTATTATTAATTAATATATTTGAAACTGTAAGAAAAGTCTGCAATTTGATGTAATAT
Source organism: Taxus chinensis (assembly GCA_019776745.2). Lineage (NCBI taxonomy): Eukaryota > Viridiplantae > Streptophyta > Pinopsida > Cupressales > Taxaceae > Taxus > Taxus chinensis. Next base: position 124,307,247 of record CM034151.1, read on the forward strand.
CTATTACCTAATACTTTGTAAATAGGAACAAATATGTGTTCTTGATATACACAACGATAAATAGAACATGAAACTTTATCTTAAGTACAAATATATCAAACAATTGTTTGGAAGTATCTTTTCAAAACGAATGTCATGGTCAAAAATTTTGTTTAGTATATAGACACTAAATAAGAGTATGAACTAATTTATTATTATGGTATTAATGTATTCGCATATTTTTTCATAAATGATAGAGGATTCGGTAATTTCTACAATTTGTGTTTATTAATCATTAGTATGAGAATAGTTAATTATGTTGATATTACGTTGGTATTGGTTAAATATGCATGTGATCTTCAAGATCTTAGTTGTAATTTAATTTCTCTTAGCTGTGTTAAATTAAATACAACAAGAAAAAGTTGATTTCCTGGATGAGGTATAGTTGTAAATATTGTGAATATGTAGATCATTTGTATATCTAATTTTTTATTAGTTGTTAAATATTGGTAATTGTAATGTTGTGAATGTCTCATGTAAGTTGAAGCTATAAAAATTATGTGATATTATACTCTTACTCTCAATTTGGCATATGGGGGAAAGTGCCTCTGCAAAGACAAGAATCAATGCATGCTGAAGGGGCTTGCCCCTTATCGATAAGACCAACTATCACTGCATGATGAAGGTGATTTCCCTTTAGGATTCTACATCGATGGTTGGGTGGTATACTGTGCTGAGCATAGGTTTTTAAAATCACCCGCCGACCCTCAACTCTGAAATGCACCCTCCCATAGTATCACAACCGTCCCTTTTGCAATGGACAATTGTGATATTATGGGAGGGTGCATCTTGAGTGAAGGATAGCCGTTGGAATTTATTGTTACTTGAATTTGTCATGGATATTATCTTTCTAAAGTTGTGATTATTTTATCATATTGAATGACGTATATTAGATTTGTCATGTATTGTACTAACGTTATATGTATATTTTGTTGTGTACTAGTTACTCTTTTGTGTATTGAATATGAATACCAGGAGCCTAATTTCTCCCGATCCTATTTGTAAAATGAAGACATACAGAAATACGAGCTTCTATATACACTGAAGATGAAGGGTGTTCACATAAAAAATTTGAAAACTACAAGAGTTCCTACAAAATAGTCCTTAATTTATCAACAACGTAAATTATATGTAAATTATAGATAGTTTAGTATGCCAATGTATACTAGTTGTTAAGAATGTATAGCACATTTTTTTTATTACTATTCAAAATTTTAACACCATTTCTAAAATTCAAATAAAAGTGTGAAATGTTTGAAATATCTATATTCCTCAATTTAAGTTTGTAAGTTCAATTTTTTCAAAAAGAATGGTATATGGGTGTTGCGAATATTATTATGTTATTGTTGTTTAATTATTGTGTTTTGGCATGCATATATATAGATATATTTTAAAGATGTTATTAATATTTTAATATATTTTTTTATTATTTGTGACTTCTATTTTAAATAAACTTGTTCTTAGTTCAATAGTTTTTATTATTTTTATCTAAATGTAATAATTTATGTTTTGTATACATCGTTTTTGAAAAATATTATTTAATAAATAAAATAAGCACCATAAAATATATTATTATACGATGTGAATTGTATTTATATGGTTAATTATAATATTTTCAATGGAAGTTTCTCTCAACATTGAATAAGTGTATTTGAAAATATATTAATTTTGTAACAATCTTTATCACGTTATATTTATTATGTCACATTCTTTGTCACATTATAGATACCATATTATGATATAAATTGTTGTTTTCCTTTCATTTCAATACACGTGGCTTTTTAATTAAACAAAAATTCGAATACTTCCAATGTTTTAATATGGTAGTCATGTTGATAATGATCAATCACAATTCAAAATTTATTTCGGAAAGTATGAAATAATTTTTTCATTAACAATGAAAAACTACATGTAATAAATTTTAGGATGGGAACGAGAACCAAATGGTAGAGCGTGATCGATCTTCGTGTCTAAGAGATTATAGATGAAAAGATTTAGTTTTCATATGATAAAATAGAATGGACATCAATAGGGGATGAGCTGAACGTTGACATTTTTTCTGCCATACCACTTGCAAGAATACAAGAATTTCTAAAGGAGGAAGGTTCTAACAAAAGTTTTGAGACTACTGTTAATGTGAAATCACAACACCCTCAAATGAGCTCTAAAAATATGTTTTTCTAAGATAGACTCATTTGTTGTGATTTGCATAACATGGTACCACCTCTCAAGCTGTGGGACTTACGGACTTAAGATGGCCCTCTGGAGAAATCCGGCTTCTTCTTCCTGATCCTAATGTTAAACTACTTCTAAGGAAGGAAATGCAACTATCTACTCCTAATCTAACAATTCCAAGGGACCAGGAGAGAGAGAGAGCATGAAAAGGGAAATCCTACACTAATGAGCTGATAGCACCAAGAAAAGGGAAATATTGATCATCTACCCAGACTTCCATGAAACAAATAGAGGTGAGCAATGGAGAGGATGGACAGCAGCATCACAGACCAAAGATCAGATTTCACACAGGAAATGTTTCAACCCAGTGAACACAGCTCCCAGATCTACAAATGAAATGTCCAAAACATGCACAAAATACTCCATAATGATGAGAGGCAAGAAGATGAAATGAAAAAAAGTGAAAGATGGAAAAACACATCAAAAAAACGAGTTTTATTGCTTCATAAATTTTCACAGAGCATCATACATGAGAAAGAGACAAAAACACCATTTACAGAGAAGGGGAGGAGATTCAAACTCCATTTTGACCCTAGGGAAGAAAAGAAGAGGGAGGCAGAGAAGAAGAGTGAACAACCACTAATTAACCTTTTAAAATGATGCCTTGGCTACAATATATAGAAGAATGGGAGAGAGAAGAAGGAAATAATCAAATCCTACTCTAACCACTCTAAGATACACATTGAATCCCATTTCGAAAGCTCAACCACTGAAAATCAATGCCTTCTACAGATCCACCCACAATATGTCACTTTTTGTTCCCTAACGGATCGAATCGAATTAGATATGGTAGTTGAAGAGATTGGATTTTATGTTAACGGCCTGGAAGACTTTTATTCATTTTTCACCTACTAGGGCATGAAAAAAATGATTTTCTACCCTTCCATGGCATAGAGGACGTCGAGACGCTTCCAACGGTATCAGATTCACTATATTTTGAACCCTGAGTCGAAAGATATGCCTCTTCGAAGTTTTCATCGGGTTCATACAAATGGGCTGGAAAACCAATTTGAAAAATAGGCTCCCTCTTTAGTATGGGACATGAGGCATCCAGATCAGAATAAAAATCAGGTTTGCGGGCTCAGAACTTAATTTTTCCCCTTTTTTGCAAGAATCACAAAATCCAAAGAACTCTCATGGCCCTGCTGCTCCGCCTGGACACATGGCTCTTTTTGGTTGGCTAGGAAATGCATTTCCATTTTTACCTTTATGCTTTTTAGATGAAAGGAAAACTTTTACTTTTTTCCCCAACTCTCCACCTTGGCTTTGACTCGGGTCTAAATGTTGACTTTTCCCTTGGGCGGAGTTGCGGGCCATTTTTTAACTTTTACACCTTTTGGGGAAAAGGGTGAAAAACTAACTTTTTCCCTGACAACCTGCTTTCCTCTAGGACATGTGTCAGTTTGGCCCTTGTTTGCAAACCTTTTCTCTATTTGACCCTTGAATCAGCGCCATTGAGACACTTGGCAAACTCCACCGGCCTGTTTGTGCATTGATAATTCAACTAACTCTACCCCCCTTGATACAACACGTGGAGGCACCACACTTGTTTGCAAACCCGACCCAAAGTTTTCCTTTGGAGGAGCACTAAGTTGACACTTATCGGTGTCCGCTGATCTGTGGGATTTTTAATAGTCTTTCTTACTTTTAGACTTTGGGCTACGTGGCAAGCTTGTGCTCATTTGGGTTTTCCTCTTGGGACCAAATCTTGGAGATGTGCCAACTAACACTTGGCACTCTACACTCGCACATTCATACTTAGCCAATTTTTAGGTCCGCCCTATCTGCCTTTAACTTTGTTTGACAATTTGATCATGTCTCTGTTCCACCTTGGGACACGTGGAGATGTGGTGTTTGTTTGAGCCTCTCTATTTGGATCCATCTTTGGAGAAGCACTGCAAGGTCATGTGGCTCTCTTCGCTGGTTCCTCCATACTTAGTCAATTTTAGACCTTTTCCTAAACTGTTTCGATCCCAAAAACTTCAAAAATTCACCGTTTCTTTTATTTTTCGCATCTGGCCTCTTTGAAATTGTCTCCTCCTTTTTGTTTGACTCTAAAATTTCATTTTTGAGTCTGCATGAAGCTTGCAAAATAGGTTTAAGACATGGAAATGCTCAAAAGAACCATTTCTTTTATTTCTTCTTGTGCAGGGTTGAATTTGACGTTCTCGGGCTTCTATTTTCACTTTTCCTAGCTTTGAAACTTGAGTTCATGGGTCTAAATCATTTGCCTTCATGTTTTCTTCATGTGTAGGGCTCATTGTGACCAAATTTTTCAGGGAGGTGAATTTGGAATAACAATTTGGTGACTCACGGGGACATCTGCCAGCTAAATGAAGAGACTAGTGGCCTTGAAGCATCCATTGGGCATGGAGTCTTCCTGATAAATATGAAACTGATCTGAACCATTGAAGGTCTGATCCTTGAGCCACTGTGAGCTTGACTATTTGCATTTTCTATGTTTTGTCTAACCCTGAGTCTGCACTCTCAATTTTCATAAGGAAATCTTGGAAATGGAATTTCTGAGAGTGGAAAATTATTTAACTCTAGGACTTTCATCTGTCCCTAAAATGGATTGTTTTGAAATGAATTTAGTTGCTCTGCATTGTTTTTCTTTTTGGAATTTACAACTATTAGAGGCAACTATGGATCTTTCTGCCGTAAATGGTGAAGAATGCGAACAAAACATATATACAAAGACCAAATCATACATGCCTCAAATGAGACATGCAGAGTGTGCATAAGCACTTATTCTACTAGAAACAAAGTCTACTCCTACTCCTACACTAACCAGAGAGAAAGAATGCTAAACAAATCCTGGTACTGGTAGGGAGAAGTAGGTTCCCTTTCTCAAGAGGGGAAGCCATGCAAATGATTTGACACTAAATATAGCTGCCTGTATGAGTGAAAAACTTACAATAAGTTGGTCCTCCACCCAAATTGTCAAGGTATCACCATTAATGGAAAATACCTCCTCAAGCTGACTTGCATCAGACTTCTGGAGGTTTTGATGGTGACCCTTGGTACTTTGATGCCCATCTTCATGCCTGGAGTAGGCATGAATGGTTTTGTCTTCTCCCTTGGCTCTAAGGAAGCCAAGTATCTGATTAGGCATGGTATGATCCTTTGGATGTGCCCATTTCTCTAAAATTCAACTCCAAAAAAGGAGTATTCTTGTGGACCTTCTTGAGTGGATGGTGTGAGAGAGATGATGACACCCTCCTACCTTTTCTCTTCATCCTTCTTTGAAGAACATGGAAGATCAAGATCTTCCAACCTTGGTTTCAGAGGGTCATTATGGAGTGCAAGATTTTGCACTTGAATATCCTCCTTCATGGTAGCAGGTTCATGTGCATGGAAGATGGATGGAGGAGTGAATGATGTAATCTCCATGGGCTCCTCTTCATCAAAGAAATCTCTCAAGTCTGACAAACAGTCTATCTCTTTGTTCTGTTGTAAGTGCTCTACCTCCTTCATGGTTTCTTCCTGATCTGCAACTTGATCACCATGGCTCCCTTCACTCTCAAACATGAAGTTTGAAAGATCAAACTCTTCTTCAACATCAGAGCTTGAAGGGGATGAAGTGGGAGGAAGAACTGAAGGTTCTTCTATAGCCTGCTCCACACTTAGAGCCTTTGAAACTGTATAATCCTCTTCGATCATGGGTTCATCAATCAAATCAGGACCTTGAAATGAAAGCAAAAAATCTTCAATGATGCCTTCTTCATTGAGTGGCCTCAACACTAATCTGATCTCTCCCATCTACTCCTCTTCAATGGGGCTTGGGACTAATTGTTCCTCCTCTTCTTTGGCTGATTGTGCAACTTGAATTGGATCAGCATTTCTCTTAGATAAAGTGCCATTGTGGACACTACACTCTGAGAAACTTGATAACTGATCTTCTTCCTTTCCTATTCTTCTTTTACTGCAACAAAATCGGTCCTAACCACCATTGAGTCTTCAACCTTGGCCTCCTTTGTAGGCTTAACCAGGAAGGGGATCTTTGAAAACCCAAATTTAGCAGCCCAACTCTTCAGATTTTCTATCATTTCTTCTCTATTGGTTTCCTCTATTTGATGTTCTCCTTGACTGGATTCTTGAGTCTCTTCCCAACATGGGCTTGGGAAAGCAAGAGGAGTGGCAGGTTTGGCTTCAACCATATTTGCAATTGTTTGTTGTGGGAAAGGAGGTGGAACTTCTTGTTTGTTCGGAGGGGATGATTGTTTGGAAGGGAAAAAGAAAGAATAACTAAGATGAGGTGGAAGACTAGGGAATGGAGAAATGAAATCAACACTTGGGGCAGAAAGTGAGGGGCTTGACTCTTGCCTCTGTTGAAATGATAAATATTGAGGGAGATAAAATGAAAGACAAAGAACTAGTGATTGACTTACCCATTGACAAGGTTGTCCCGCACATTGCTCATAAGCCCCGATCTCCTCAGCCCATTGTGTAAGTTGGGGAAAAATTTCAACCATGAATTCCAACTTCTCTTGAGGCTTGTAATGTATTGGAAAATGGCCTTCCCATGGACAAGGTGCCTTATAACCAATCTCGAATGTATTCATTTGTATTATGGCCCTTAATTGAACCATGTTCGCCTTCATTTTTTTAATCTTCTCCAGTAGATCAACATCCTCTGCATAATTATTGCAATTATATGCATCCCCTTGTTCTTGATAAGCTCCATGGCCAAACTGATTTTGACTTTGCTCATATGGGTAAGCATAGCGGTCCTGAATTTTATTATAATGCTGATCTGGAGGAGTTGGGAAATACATTAGAGGTGGGTTGTATTGTTGTAAGTGTGAGTTCCATGAAGGGAATGAAGTCATGATTGCATAACCTCATGGAAAGGCAGAAAATGAAAGAGATGGAAGAAGAAAATGGATGAAATGAGTGGAAATGGATGGAAAAATTCTGCAACTCAGAGAATGGGTTTTTGACCAGATGAAGTCGTCAGATGTGCTTGGAAGTGCCTTCAAAGGCTGAAACCTTCACCAAGAGCACATCGAACCTGATGAAGTGAAGTGGTAAGGGGCTTCAGACCTATCCCATCGGGCATGCCAAAACTATTAGTGTGAAATCACAGCACCCCCAAATGAGCACTAAAAATCTATTTTTCTAAGGTAGACTCATTTAGTGTGATTTGCATAACATGGGACCATCTCTCAAGCTTTAGGACTTGCGAACTTGAGATGACCCTCCAGAGAAAGCCAGCTTCTTCTTCCTGATCCTAATGCTAAACTACTTCTAAGGAAGGAAATGTGACTATCTACTCCTAATCTCACAATTCCAAAGGACCAACGAGAGAGAGAGAGAGAGAGAGAGAGAGAGAGAGAGAGAGAGAGAGAGAGAGAGAGAGAGAGAGAGCATGAAAAGGGAAATCCTACACTAACGAGGTGATAGCACCAAGAAAAGGGAAATGTTGATCATCTACCTAGACTTCCATGAAACGAATAGAGGTGAGCAATGGAGAGGATGGACAACAACATCACAAACCAAAGATCAGATTTCACATAGGAAACGTTTCAACCCAATGAACACAACTCCCGGATCTACAAACGAAACGTCCAAAACATGCACAGAATACTCGAGACTGATGAGTGGTAAGAAGATGTAATGAAAACAAGTGAAGGATGGACAAACACATCATAAAAATGAGTTTTATTGCTTCAAAAATTTACACAGAGCATCATACATGAGCAAGAGAAAAAAATGCCATTTACAGAGCATGGGAGAAGATTCAAACTCCATTTTGACCCTGGGGAAGTAAAGAAGATGGAGGCAGAGAAGAAGACTGAACAACCACTCATTAACCTTTTGAAATGATGCCTTTGTTACAATATATAAAAGAATGGGAGAGAGAAGAAGGAAATAATCAAATCCTGCTCCAACCACTCTGAGATACACATTGAATCCCACTTCGAAAGCTCAACCACTAAAAATAAACACCTTCTATAGATCCGCCCACAATATGTCATTTTTGATTCCCCAACGGATTGAATCAAATCAGATCTGGTAGTTGAAGAGATTGGATTATGAGTTAATTACCTACAAGACTTTTCTTCATTTTTCACCTACCACAGCCTGTAAAAAATGATTTTCTATCCTTCAATGGCATAGAGGACATCAAGACACATCTAACAGTATCAAATTCGCTATATTTCGATCCCTGAGTCAAAAGATATACCTCTTCAAAGTTTGCATCAGGTCCATACAAATGGGCCCTCTCTTTAATATGGGACATGTGGCAGCGAGATCGGAACAAAAGTTAGGTTTGTGGGCTCAAAACTTAACTTTTCCCCTTTTTCACAGGAATCAAAAAATATAGAGAACTCCCGCGGCCCCGCTACTCCGCCTAAACACGTGGCTATTTTTGGTTGGCTGGGAAATGTGCTTCCATTTTTACTTTTATGCTTTTTGGATGAAAGGCAAAATTTAAATTTTTTCCCCGACTCTCCACCTTGGCTTTGACTTAGGTCTAAATGTTGACTTTTCCCTTGGGCGGAGTTGTAGTCCATTTTACAAATTTTACACCTTTTGGGTCAAAGGGTGAAAAAATAAATTTTTCCCCGAAGACCCACTTTCCTTTGGGACACGCGTTAGTCTTGCACTCATTTGGAAACCTTTTCTCTATTTGACCCTTGAATTAATGAAATTAAGACACTTGGTAGCCTCTATCGGCCTGTTTTTGCATTGAATATTCAACTAAATCTATCCCCCCTTGATAAAACACGTGGAGGTGTCGTGCTTGTTTGTAAACCCGACCAAAATTTTACTTTTGGAGGAGTTCTGAGTTAACACTTGTCGGCCTCCACTGATCTGTGGGATTTTCAACAGTCTTTCTTACTTTTAGACTTTGGGCTACATGGCGAGCTTACGGTCATTTGGCTCTTCACCTTGGGACCAAATCTTGGAGATGCACTAACTGACACTTGGCACTCTCCACTTGCATGTCCATACTTAGCACATTTTGAGGCCCACCCTATCTACCTTTGACTCTGTTCTACCATGGGACACGTGGAGATGTGACATTTGTTTGAGCCTCTCTATTTGGATCCATCTTTCGAGAAGCACTGTAAGGACACATGGCTCTCTCCACTGGCTCCTCCATACTTAGTCAATTTTAGACCTTTTCCTGAACTGTTTTGAGCCTAAAAACTTCAAAACTTCACCATTTCTTTTGTTTTTCACATTTGGCCTCTTTGAAACTGTCGCCTCCTTTTTTTCTAACCCTAAAATTTCATTGATGATTCTACTTGAACCTTGCAAAATAGGTTTAAGACATTGAAATGCTCAAAATAACCGTTTCTTTTATTTCTTCTTGTGCAGGGTTGAATTTGACTTTCTTGGGCTTATATTTTCACTTTTCCTGGCTCTAGAACTCAAGATTGTGGGTCTGAATCATTTCCCTTCATGTTTTCTTCATGTGTAGGGTTCGTTCTAACCAAATTTTCTAGGTAGGTGAATTTGGGATAACAACTACCTTCATTCGCACAAATCACAAGTCATCAAATATTGAAAATCCTAAACTGCATACAACTAAGTCATATACTAGGTTTAGACATTTGCTAACAAAACCTTTTTTGTACGTTCTTTTCATAGACATTTGTATGGCATTTGATGTTACCATTTTTTATTGCATCTATTGGTGTTTGTATTGTCTAGATGAAAATAGAAATAAGCTATTAACAAGTGAAAAAGAGAGTAGGTTTATAATTAAAAGGGGTTACCAATGTCATTTAAATGTTAAGAGTTTTTATGGGAGACAGATAGTGGCCTTATTATTATACAAAAATCCATTTCATTGTGATGTAAATGGTGAGTGTTGTTATGGGAGGAATGAAAATTCCATCAAAAATCCTCATTTGAATGTTTCCCTGTACTTATCAAATGAATGCAAAACTTATATTGAGAGTCTTTTGTTGATGGGAGTCACTGTGGAAATGGTGTATGATAAATATATAGAGGATCCATCCAACGTGGGTATATCTAGCAAGAGGGACGAATACATGAAAATAAAAGATGTGGTGAATGCATGGAAAAGAGTTTGTTGCAGAAGGTCTCCAAGTCACGTTGATGATGCCATGAGCATGAACTTATGGCATGTGGAGCATAGAGACATTTTTTTCTACTATCAATGCCCAAATGGAACCACTGTTCCATTTAATATGGGGTTGGAAACACCCTGGATGTGTGAGAGAATGGTTCAACATTTTCACAATTACTTAATCTCCATGGATTCGACGTTTGCTACAAACAAATATGGCGTAATAAATTGGAATGAATTTTGAAATGATATGTAATTAATGTATCATTAATAAATTTCCCTTTTTGTTATATTAAACCCCATGTTACCATTTGATGTCATATTCCTTACAGTACCAATTATACACATTGCTTATTTTTGATAAGCAAGAGGTTGGGGTGCCTGTAGCATGGGTGATTTCTTTGAGGAATAAAATTGAAGACATTTACGGGTGGCTGGAAGAACTCCAGAAATGATGAAAACACATTTGTGTGGATTGGAAAATCAATGCGTTCATTACAGATGATGTGTCAGTTGAAAACCAGGCCATCAGGTGTGTTTTTGGTTGTCATGTATTGTTATGCCTATGACACATACACGGGGAATGGCTAAAAAACATGCATAGGTATTGTAGCAAAAAGTCCAGGTGGAAGATTTTTGAGAGACTATGTACCATCATGTATGGTTCGAAAATACATCATGAGCACACATTTTAAATCATTCAAGACTTATTTAATGAATTCAAAGAGGAAACTAAGTTCCTTGAGTAATTCAAGAATACATGGTGTGAGAGCGAAGAAAATGTTGGTGAGTATGATCCTTTGTGTGCTTCCTTATTAATTACCATCAATTATAATTCTTGGTTTATAGTGTCACTGATTTTCAATTCATGTCACTTGATAACTGTATGGAAAACAAATTTTAGAAACTTCTCCGATGCAAATTAAAAAAATGCATCCATCGATTCCTACCATTTTTTTTTAATACTAGATACTTGTGTGACAGACAAAAGAAATGTACTCTCCGGATGGACTATTTGTTCTACACACTTGTGTACAAGGTGGAGCCATTTTACAAGCATAAGAGGAAGTTACAAAAATCTTTCTTCTTGACCAATTTCAAAAAAGAAAGACAACTATTGACAGTGGTTGAGAGAGTAAAGAGTATTCCAGATATATATTACCTTGCAATTACGCATGATTGATATTAATTATGGGTGAGGAGACAAAAAACTAGAAGCACATGGTATTTGGTAAGGCAATGTGGAGCCTTGGACGTATGTGAATGTGCTTGGGCTATTAGAGGAAACACATGTAAGAACGTGTTGATGGAATTGGATTTTCACAAGAAATATGTGTCAATTTCATCACATCAAGCACATAAAGTGACAAGTAATTCAATGCCATCATATGTTACCGATGTATATTGTTAAGCATAAGGAGTAACGAATTAAGCATCATGTTGAAATTATTTTCATTTAATGTGTAAGAGCCAATACTTATGGGGAGACAAGAAGGGTAAATGAAGACACATTCCATGATGGCTCCTCCTCACTGTATACAATAGAAGAAGTGTAAGGTAATTCAATGTCATCATATGTGGAAAGTAGTGATATAGATTGCTAGGCATAAGTTGTAACGAAAAAATCATCCTGTTGAAATTGTTTTCCTTTCACATGCAGGAGCTAGTACTTATGCTGAGAGAAGCACGATAAATGAAGACACGTTCTGAGACGGACCCTCCTAGTCATATCCAGTATTAGAAGTTGAAGGTAATTCAATTTCAACATATGTGTCAAGTAGTGATATAGATTTCTAAGCATAAGTTGTAACGAAAAAATCATGGTGTTGAAATTATTTTCATTTCTCGTGCAGCAGCCAATACCTATGTAGAGACAAGCACGATAAATGATGACATGTAATGGGATGGCCCCTCATCACCACCTCAAAAGTCACTAATAGTTGATGGTTATTTTTTAATTCCTTAATCTATTAATTGATGTAAATGATAATGTTCATCACGTATATTTATGATTAGGTGATATAGTGTATTCATGTGTACAATGATATTGAAAAACCTAGTGTATAAATAAATAAATTTCTATAATGTCTTATACGTCACATGAACTCCTAAAATAGTACTTGCTTGTGGTCTGATAATAGAAAGAGATTCAAATTTTATGAAACACACATCTAAGGAATTCTTGAATTCAGTCTTCGATACACGATTGAGTACAGATGAATTAAAAAAACATTCTTTGAATGTGCTCAAAGGTTTAGGAGAGACCTAGAAGCATCAAATATGTTGGATGTTAGTTTTAAAGGAGATGTCAATGAGACATCCACCACTCGCATGCGTCCATGGTTTAGTGCATGTAAAAAATGCCACCGCAGTGTGATTAAGAGGCCAATCATTGGAGAATATTTGAACAATCGCGTTGAAGACTATGAATGCTCCAAATTTCCTGACGACAATCGTGCAAAGAGGAGAGAAACCACACAAATGGATCCTATACGTTAAATAATTGAATTATTGGTGTGATTTTTAATTCTCAATAAATTTTAATTGTGGAGGCGAAGACTAACATATTGGTCATTTATTTTGTAGGTGGTTCAAATGCAGATGAAACATATCCCTGGTGTCACTTATTTTTTAGCAATTTAGCATCTGCACAAGGTGTGTATTTAATTTCCTTAATTTCAATACATTTATTTACTATGTGTAAGGTAAAAATCCTTTGATACCTTGTCTAATATTTAATGCATTGTGTTACAGATGCAACAGATATACAGAGAGATGTATCTTATGGAATGAGTAGGTTGACCTTTGGAATGTAAATGTATGGCCTATTGAGTGGGCCTATATTAGAATTGTAAACATTCAAAATTCATGTATATGAGATTGTACATTGCGTATATTTAAAATACATAAATATGAAATGTGTACAACTGACCTACTCTTTGATTATTTTTAGAGTATTTAAAAAAAGTGCTCATTGGTGTTAGCCAATGTAGAACCACTCATGTAATATATGGATAGTATAAAATATTTTTACAAATAGAAATCTAATGTAATTATGATGAAATGATGTAATCAACAGTAACCAATTATCTTGTCAAATTTTTATTGCTACTATCAAAGTGCTGAAAAACAAACCTTTTTCAACACTATAAAAAATGAACCATTGTTTTTCACAAGGTACAAACCATGATTACTGTTCCACCTTTATGTAAAAATGTAAAAAAAATCAAGTAATTATCAGGTGACAAGGGTTGAATTTTTTCAAAGTGCTGGAAAACAGAGTATGTTTTTCGACATGTTGAAAAATGTAGTCTGTTTCTCAGCACTTTGAAAAATGCAATCCGGTTTATAACAACATATAACATTGGTGCATTTCCTCCATGTTGTAAAAATTCAATCCACATAAAATAATTATTAGGTGGAGAAGATTTTGTTTTCTAAAGCAATTAAAAAATAGGGCGAGTTTTAAGACACATTGAAAAATGCACGGTGTTTTTCAGCACTTTGAAAAACATAATTTGGTTTATCACAAGGTGCAACCCACGATGTATTTTCTCCTTGTTGGAAAAATTTAATCCACATCATATAATTATCAGGTGGACAAGAGTTGGTTTTATCGAAGTGATTAAAAAATAGAGCGAGTTTTTTGACACCTTGAAAAACACATGGTGTTTTTTCAGTTTTTTGAAAAACGCAATTCGGTTGTCCAAAAGGTGAAAAAATCAAATATTTTCCTCCTTATTGTAAAAATTGAATCCACGTCAACTAATTATCAGGTGGATAAGGGTTGGGTTTTCCGAAGCTATGAAAAAATAGAGCAGGTTTAAAGACACGTTGAAAAACGCAAGGTTTTTTTCATCACTTTGAATAATGCAATTCAGTTTATCACAAGGTGCAACCCACGATGAATTTCATCTTTTTTGGAAATATGTAATCCACATAAACTACTTATCAAGTGGAAAAGGGTTGGTTTTATCGAAACTATTAAAAAATAGAGCGAGTTTTAAGACACAGTGTCTTTCAAAAATTTACAAAACACAATTCGGTTCTCAAAAAGGTACAACCTGTGGTGCATTTCCTCCTTTTTTTAATGAGATAATCCACATAAAATAATTATCAAGTGGAGAAGAGTTGGTTTTCCAAAGCGATTAAAAAATAGAGTGAGTTTTAAGACACATTGAAAAATACACGGCGTTTTTCAGCACTTTAAAAAATGTAATTCATTTTATCACAAGGTGAAAACCACGATGGATTTTATCCTTGTTGGAAAAATTTAATCCACATCATATAATTATCAGGTGGACAAGAGTTGGTTTTATCGAAGCGATGAAAAAATAGAGTGAATTTTTTGACATGTGGAAAAACACACGGTGTTTTTCAGCACTTCAAAAAACATAATTCGTTTCTCCAAAATGTGAAACCCTCGATGATTTTCCTCCTTTTTGTAAAAATTGAATACACATCAAATAATTATCATGTGGATAAGGGTTAGATTTTCCGAAGTTATGAAAAAATAGAGTGTGTTTTAAGACACGTTGAAAAATGCACAGTGTTTTTCAGCACATTGAAAAACATAGTTTGGTTCTTCAAAAGGCGCAACCAACGATGCAATCAACACAAAATAATTATCAGGTGGAAAATGGTTGGTTTTATCAAAATGATTAAAAAAAGAGCGAGTTTTAAGACACATTGAAAAACACACGGTGTTTTTCCACACTTTGTAAAACACAATTTGGTTCTAAAAGAGGTGCAACCCACGGTACATTTCCTCCTTGTTGTAACGATTCATTCCACATAAAATAATTATTAGGTGGAGAATATTTGGTTTTCCAAAGTGATTAAAAAATAGAGTGAGTTTTAAGACACGTTGAAAAATGCATGGTGTTTTTCAACACTTTGAAAAACATAGTTCGGTTCTCCAAAAGGTGCAACCCATGATTTATTTTCTCCTTGTTGGAAAAATTGATTCCAAATCATATAATTATCATGAGGATAATATTTGGTTTGATTGAAGCGATGAAAAAATAGAGTGAGTTTTTTGACACGTTGAAAAACACACATTGTTTTTCAGCACTTTGACAAACATAATTCAGTTCTCTGAAAGGTGCAACCCTCGATGATTTTCCTCCTTGTTTTAAACATTGAATCCAAATCAAATAAATATCAGGTGGATAAGGTTTGATTTTTCCTAAGCTATGAAAAAATAGAGCAAGTTTTAAGACATGCTGAAAAACACATGGTATTTTTCAACACTTAAAAAAAATAGTTTGGTTCCTCAAAAGGTGCAACCCATGATGCATTTCCTCCTTGGTTTAATGATGAAATGAACACCAAATAATTATCAGGTGGAAAAGAGGTTATTTTATCGAATTGATGAAAAAATAGTGCGATTTTTAAGACACGTTAAAAAACAAATGATGTTTTTTCAACACTTTGAAAAACACAATTCGGTTCTCAAAAAGGTGCAACCCATGGGGAATTTCTTTCTTTTTGTAAAAATGAAATACACATAAAATAATTATCAAATGGAGAAGAGTTTTTTTTCCAAAGTGATTAAAAAATAGATTGATTTTTAAGACACGTTGAAAAACACAATGTTTTTCAGCACTTTGAAAAATGTAGTTCGGTTTTCCAAAAGGTGCAACCGATGATGTTTTTCCTCTATTTTGGAATGATGAAATCCAAATCAACTACTTATCAAGTAGAAAATGGTTGGTTCTTCCAAATCAATCAAAAAATAGAGTGAGTTTTAAGACACGTTGAAAAATACACGGTGTTTTTAAAAAACTTTCAAAAACACAATTCGGTTCTCCAAACGATGCAATATGTGATGCATTTCCTCCTTGGGGTAATGATTCAATCCACATGAAATATGCATCAGGTGGAGAGTATTTTCTTTTACGAAATGATTAAAAAAAAATCTAGTTTTAAGACACGTTGAAAAACACACTGTGCTTTTCAGCACTTTGAAAAACATAGTTTTGTTCTCCAAAAGGGGAAACCCATGATGAATTTTCTCCTTGGTGTAACGATGCAATCTAAATCAAATAATTATCAGGTGGAGAAGATTTGGTTTTATCGAAACGATGAAAAAATAGAGTGAGTTTTTTGACATGTTGAAAAACACACGGTGTTTTTCAGAAATTTGAAAAATGTGGTTTAGTTCTCCAAAAGGTGAAACCCATGATGATTTTCCTCCTTATTGGAATGATGCAATCCAAATAAAATACTTATCAGGTGGAAAATGGTTGGTTATTTCAAATCGATTAAAAAATAGAGCGAGTTTTAAGACACGTTGAAAAACACACAGTGTTTTTGAACACTTTGAAAATCACAATTCGGTTCTCCAAATGGTGTAACCCACGCTGAATTTCCTCCTTGTTGTAGTGATGAAATCCACATAAAATATGTATTAAGTGGATAAGGGTTTTTTTTTCTGAAGCTATGAAAAAATAGAGTGAATTTTAAGACACATTGAAAAATACATGGCATTTTTTAGCACTTTGAAAATTGTAGTTTGGTTGTCCAAAAGGTGTAACCCATGATGCATTTCCTCCTTGGTGTAACGATGCAATCCAAACCAAATAATTATCAAGTGGAGAAGAGTTTGTTTTATCAAAGTGATGAAAAAATAGAGCGAGTTTTAAAACACGTTTAAAAACACACGGTGTTTTTCAACACTTTGAAAAACACAATTCAGTTCTCAAAAAGGTGTAACCTGTGGTGCATTTCATCCTTTTTGTAATGATGCAATCCACATAAAATAATTATCATGTGGAGAAGAGTTGATTTTCCAAAGTGATTAAAAAATAGAGCGAGTTTTAGGAGACATTGAAAAACACAGTTCAGTTTTCCAAAATGTGCAACCCGCGATGCTTTTCCTCCTTTTTGGAATGATGTAATCCACATAAAATACTTATCAGGTGTACAATGGTTGGTTCTTCTAAATCGATTAAAATATAGAGCGAGTTTTAAGACACGTTGAAAAACACACGGTGTTTTTGAACACTTTGAAAAACACAATTCGGTTCTCCAAATGGTTAAACCCGTGATGCATATCCTCCTTGGTGTAATGATTCAATCCAAAAAAAATATGTATTAGGTGGAGAAGAGTTGGTTTTTCTGAAATGATTAAAAAAAAGAGCAAGTTCTAACACACATTGAAAAACACACGGTGTTTTTCAGCAGTTTTAAAAACAAAGTTTGGTTCTCCAAAAGGTGCAACCAACTATGTATTTCCTATTTTTTGTAATGATGCAATCCACATAAAATAATTATCATGTGGACAAGTGTTGGTTTTATCAAAATGATGAAAAAAAATAGAGCGAATTGTTTGACAAGTTGAAAAACACACGGTGTTTTTCAACACTTTTAAAAGCACAATTCGGTTCTTCAAAAGGTGCAACCCATGAATGATTTTACTCCTTGTTGGAAGGATGAAAGCCACATCAAATACTTATCAGGTTGACAAGGGTTGGTTGATCCCAATTGATTAAAAAATAGAGTTAGTTTTAAAACACGTTTTAAAAAACACAATGTTTTTCCAACACTTTAAAAAATACAATTCGGTTCTTCAAACAATGTAACCCACGATGCGTTTCCTCCTTGGTGCAATGATGAAATCCACATCAAATACGTATCAGATGGATAATGGTTGGTTTTTCCAAAGCTATGAAAAATATAGTGAGTTTTAAGACACATTTAAAAATGAACGGTGTTTTTTAGCACTTTGAAAAACGTAATTTGGTTCTATAAAAGGTACAACCCATGAATCATTTACTCCTTTGTGTAACAATGAAATCCACAAAAAATAATTATTAGGTGGAGAATATTTGGATTTTATCGAAGCGATCAAAAAATAGATTGATTTTTAAGACACATTTAAAAACACGCGGTGTTTTTCAACACTTTGAAAATCCCAATTCGTTTCTCAAAAAAGGTGCAAACCGTGGTGCATTTCCTCCTTGTTGTAATGATGAAATATACATAAAATAATTATCAGGTGGAGAAGAGTTGGTTTTCTAGATCCATTAAAAAATAGAGTGAGTTTTAAGACACCTTGAAAAACACACTTTGTATTTCAGCACTTTGAAAAACGCAGTTTAGTTTTCCAAAAGGTGCAAGAAGTGATGATTTTTCTCCTTATTGGAATTATGCAATCCACATACACTACTTATGAGGTGGAGAAGGTTTTGTTCTTATAAATCAATTAAAAAAAGAGCGATTTTTAAGACACGTTTAAAATCACATGGTGTTTTTCAACACATTGAAAAACGTTATTCAGTTCTCCAAATAGTACAACATGTGATGCATTTCCTCCTTGATGTAATAATGAAATTTGAATCAAATATTTATCAGGTAGAAAAGGGTTGTTTTTATCGAAAAAACTAAAAAATAGAACAAGTTTTAAGACACGTTGAAAAACACGCTTTGTTTTCTAATAATTTGAAAAACGCAGTTCATTTCTTGAAAAGGTGCAACCCGTGATGCATTTCCTCTGTGTTGGAATGATGAAATCCACATAAAATACTTATTAGGTGGAAAATGGTTGGTTTTATCGAAATGATGAAAAAATAGAGTGAGTTTTTCGACACGTTGAAAATAACACAGTGTTTTCAATGCTTTGAAAAATGCAGTTTGGTTCTCCAAAAGTTGCACCACGTGATGCATTTCCTCATTGTTGGAATGGTGTAATTGAAACCAACTACTTATCAAGTGTAAAATGGTTGGTTTTATCGAAATGATGAAAAAATAGAGTGAGTTTTAAGACATTGGAAAACACACAGTGTTTTTCAAAACTTTCAAAAATGTTGTTTAGTTCCCCACAAGGTGCAACCCACGATGTTTTTCCTTCTTTTTGTAATGATGCAATCCATAAAAATAATTATCAGGTGGAGAAGATTTTGTTTTATTGAAGCAATGAAAAAATAGAGCGAGTTTTAATAGACGTTAAAAAACACACAGTGTTTTTAAACACTTTGAAAAACATAATTCAGTTCTGAAAAATGTGCAACACACAGTGCATTTCATCCTTGTTGTAATGAAGCAATCCACATAAAATAATTATCAGGTGGACAAGGGTTGGTTTTTCCAAATCGATCAAAAAATAGAGCAATTTTTAATCCACATTGAAAAACACACGACATTTTTCATCACCTTGAAAAACGTAACTTGGTTCTCGAAAAGGTGTAACCTATGATGCATTTCCTCTTTATTGTAATGATGCAAGCTAAGATTCTCGAAAAGTGTTGAATTTTTTAAAAGTGCTGGAAGAAAAAATGTGTTTTTCAACACGTTGAAAAATGCATGGTGTTTTTCGGCACTTTGAAAAACACAATTTGATTTATAACAAGGTATAACCCACAGTGCATTTCCTCCTTTTTATAATGATGAAATCCACATCAAATAATTATCAAGTTGACGAGGGTTGACGTTTTTCAAAGTACTGAAAAATATAGTGTGTTTTTCGACACGTTAAAAAACACATTGTGTTTTTCAACACTTTGATAAACATAATTTAGTTTATAACAAGGTGCAACCCTTGATGCATTTCCTCCTTAGTGTAACGATGCAATCTACATCAACTACTTATCATGTTCACAAGGGTTGAATTTTTTGAAAGTGCTGGAAAACAAAGTTTATTTTTCAACACATTGAAAAACGCACAGTGTATTTCAATACTTTGATCAATGTAATTCATTTTATAACAAGGTGTAAACCGTGATGCATTTCCTTCTTGTTTTAATGATGCAATCCACATCAAATAACTATCAGGTGGACGAGGGTTGGTCTTATCGAAGCGATGAAAAAATAGAGTGAATTTTTTGACATGTTAAAACACATAACTGAAATGAAAATATGAAATCATATTCTTTGTAGATATAACATGAAATCATAAGAGATATCGTTTATAGATATAACATGCATTATTAATTTATAATCAATAATTTTTATATGAATGTTAACACAACCAAAATATCACAAGTTCCACTCCTTTTTATTTAAACCCATGTGTGGAGCCCATATTTCAGTGGATACAATGTGATAAAATCATAATATTAGACAAACCATTTATACATTTACACCAAATTTATAGTAACCATAACAAATACTAATTATCTCTTATAAGAATGGATGATAATAATGAATTACATTGAAATAATCTATTATATTCTTGCAAACTTCTTGAAAACCAAAACATTTTTTTGAAACGGAAAATCCTTTGCATCAAATCTGTATAATAGTGTAAAAAAACTATGAGAAGATGATAAGTTAGACTTGAAGCAATGAAAAAAAAAAATTAGTCTTAATGAATGGTAACACACATTTAAACTAAGATCAAACCATTGTAATGTATACGTAGTATGAAAATTACATGCTTCAATGAGTACTTAAAATTCAAATTCTCTATAATATGTACATTAACTAGAAGTAACATTCACAATACTCGCACATTTTAAATCTTATTCCAATTTAAATCTTGTTATTTAATTTTAAAACCTTCTAATATTTTATTATGTTTTGAGGGTTTAATTACTATTTACTCTTTTAAAAACTAAAATATATGTTTAATCAACATTTTTTGATGTCAAAGGTCACATGGAAAGTGTAATTTTATTACAAAGTCATATTTTATGTCAAAGGTCACTTGAACAGTCTTCAGTGTGAGCAACTGGTACATTTTTCTTAGTCGACACCTTGGCCATGATGTACATTTTTTTCCGTAACTCTTTATGACCTTTGTGAATTTTAGCAAAAGAATTAAAGCTTGCTACTTGATTTTCGAACACTTTTTTTTTTCGATCAACACGTCGTCTCCCAATTCTTAATTTCTAATTCCAAATCTTGAACCTCAAGCTCCAACTCCATATTCCTCAAGGAATCGTCTAGTAATTAGACCAATGATTACTTTTTTTTACAATTTTAAATATTGCAGTCTAAGTATTTCACTCTCAATTTTTTAAAAAAATTCCTTTTCCATTACAAGTTTCATTTCTATTTCCATACAAAATGACGGAGACAACTCATCTTCTTTTCCAACTTCAACATCTTTGTATGCAGGGATCTCTATAGTATTTTCGAGCACATTAGTACTGGCACTATAGAAGTTTTTCATAATATTTCGGCTTTGACACTAGTGAGGCCTTGCACTTTCCAACCTTACTTTGTTTAGCGATCTAATTAAACTTGTATTTAAAGTAACCAATTAATATCTATTAACATTAAAACATAATTGTAACCATATACCATACATGGAAAAAGAGTCGCAATACCATTTACCGTAATCCACAATCCATAGTCACATTAATACATTAACCATATACATAGTGAAAACATCATCATTTATACCATAAATGGAATGTGACATAACAAGAAATAAAAAACCATAGTCAATGCTCTATAAACAGAACCACAAACCATATTCAATTTAACAATAATGTAATACTAAATCGCAAACGTCAAAACACATTAAAGTAACAACCTCATCACACACATATACTCTTTTCTTCTAATCACACTTGTATTACTCTTCCTTATTCATCACATCACATACCAAATATAGAAATTCATATACATGATCTAAATACTAATTAATCTACACATTATAACATCAAGGCGAAAAACAACCATATTAGTGTAAATCACATATGTCTAATAATTATAATATAACCACGTACATTTATCCATATAATTTGTTATGCTACAAAGGCAAAATTCATTAAATATAACTACAGTTTTTTTGCATACCACATAATAAATATCTATACATATATGTCAAATATATAAGTAAAACATTTCAAATATGTAAGTGAAATATAAAATCTACAATAGCACACTCATGTCAAATATATAAGTAAGTTCAATATGTGTTTAAAAAGCATATTTTCATCTCAAAGGATGTATGACTGATATACACATTTGTTATCATTATTCATGGGTGGGAGTGCCTGGTGTTTTTTCCTCAATCGCTCCACCTTGGCCTGCATATACATACTCTTCCATACTTCCTTCTGATCTTCATGTATTTTAAGAATTGTATTAAAGTTTGCTACTTGATTTGCAAACACTTTTTTGGCAACGCTTCATGCATTGTCTCCCAATTCTTAATTTCAAGTTTTAACTCCTGAACCTTGAGCTCCAACTCCATTTTCCTTGAGGTAATTTCTCCTATTTCATCCATTATTTCCTTATTTTTTCGTAAAATATATATTTTCCAATGCAAATCTTTCAAACTAGTTTTGATACATCTGTGTCTTCTTTATTACAAGTTTCATTTCTAAATCCATTTAAACTGATAGGGAAGGCTCATCTTCATGTGTATCACTGACATCTTTGTTTTTAGAGATCTTTAGATTCTTTTTGAATGCATAAGTATCAATATCGAATGTTTCATAATCATTTGGTTCTTGCACTGGCAAAGACTTGCACTTTCCAGACTATTTTTGTCTTGCCATCTAAATAAACATGTATTAAAACAATCAATTATTATATGCTACCATTCAAACATAATTAAAATAGAAATAATGCACTTAACTTATCGTTAACAAAATATTATCATGGATGAAATATATACAAAAATTTTGTAAGCACATCAAACCCAAGTACGTATACATGGATGAAGAATGCAACTATGTAGCCATAAACCACTAACCGTAATACACAATACGTAAAATTTTAAAGAAAAATTGTGAATTATCAACGATAAATTACTGAACACGTCAAAACCAAGTAAATATATAAGGAAAAATAACACAACAATGTAACCACATACCATAAACCATAATCCATAATCCATAGTCACATTAATACATTAACCAGATACACAATGATGACATCATCATTTATACAGTAAATGGAATGTCACATAACAAGAATAAAAACCATCTAATGCACTATAAACAAAACGTAAATGGATAAATCTATGTAACCCATAGCCAAAAACCATATTCATTAGATCAATAATGTAATACTAAATCATACACCTCAAATACATTAAAGTAACATCATCATCAAGTACATACATATAGTAATTCGACTTCTCATAATCAATGTTATACAATAAATGTTTTTATCTCCTTTGTTGCCTAGTGTTAGCGAAAAATAATTCTCCATCATAAAATACAATACGTTTCTTCTTATTTCTATGAACAGAATTTGGCATGATGCCAAGAATGGGTGGGGCATCCGATTTCTTTATCCAAGTATGGTGCACTATCTCACCCTGTACCGCATCATCCTAAAATCTAGTTATATAGTAAATAAGTCAACGTAGATGAATATATCAGTTAAACACATACTTAAATTACATCATCCATTACATCTATTTGCCTCTTCATGAGTGAAAATTCTGATATCGCTGAGATCCCAAGTAGCAAACCCTTTGACACACTCTTCGAACATGTTTACAAATGTATTAGGGTAGGTCAATGGAGCAATGGTAACAATGGCCTGAGAAATAATCACTTTGACATTAAATTTGGGGAGTGTGATGCCATGACACTTCACGTGCAGGCTATTATCACAAACCACACCTCTTGCGAAAACAATATCATCTGACATCAACCCGACTTCGACCCCATCCAAAAAATCCTATAATAACAACAATCTCAATTACATTAATAACTTCTTCTTAATTTCACCAAAAAAGAATATATAAAATCAAATGAGAACATTCAATAACTTATCAGTCCATCTTGAACCTCTCTTGTACTGTCAGCAATAGTGTTTGTGCCCCTCTCCTCGTACCTCCCCTCGTCAATCTCTCTCTCCTCAACTAGCAAAGAAGTTGCAACTCTGGGATTTTTCATCCCTGCCTCTCTTACCTCACGTGAAGATATCTCTCCAATAATATCAAGACCACATGCTGATTGATAAGGGGGCACGTTATCGCAAACATCCACCTACAATAAGTGAGTCATCAAGACAATTTAAGTATCAACAACATAAGGCAACATACATTTTTCCAGTATGTGTTAAGTGGTTTTTACCTCTCTCTATTTCACACTATGAATCGAGTCTCTCTGTCGGCTTAGGATTTGACAAAAGGGAATTTCATAATCCTACGCACACCTACAGTTATTATATACAAAAATAAACAAAATTACATTCTATCCTTACTTACGAAAGATCAATAATTACTTACATTATCATTTGTATGGGGGTCAACATTTCTACTACTTGTTCCACCCTCTTCTCTAACTTCTTGTTCATGAAAGAATATTAAGTATTTAATTTCCAGTGAAACATAATATATAAAATACTATACTAATCTTAAATTTACCTTTATTCTGATATTTGATTTTTTATTTCCTCTCGCTCTCAACCAATGCTCCTCTATCACCTTTCACATATTTTTTGAATCGTAGGAACGTATTGCATCATCTACCTGCTCTTTCCTTCTTGGATCAACTCCTCAAAACAATATTTGCATTCTTTTTTATAAACTTGATCGATAACCCTCCTCCGCTGTAAGTAGAATCGTTTCCTCAGGACATATTTCACATTCACCTCCCTCTTTTCCACGTATGCCGTGATTCTATCTTGAGAGATAATTGGTTGTTTCCCCATATGCTTACTGCCATGCTTTAGAGGTTTCACAAAGGGAAGATTATGTTCTACTTGGAGATTTCGATTTAGTCTATGCAACTCGAAAAACCTAACATCCCCACTAACATCACATGATTCATGTTGGCAGACATAACAAATACAACCATTAACATATTCAGTTCTATACTCTACAGGTGGCTCACGGATATCTAAGCGAATGCACTCGGAAGGACCATCTGATGTATCTCCATCAACTATTGGAGGATCATCTCCCTTTTCTTCCTTTATGATGCTTGCAAAAAATGTATGCGCCATGTGATGTGAAGGTTCTTGTATATAGGGAGTCTGTCGACACTAAAATTTTCCTCCGTAATTTCTATTTCATTAATGTATGTATTAGGAATAGGATGTTGTTAAGTATAATTAGTAGTAGCATCTGATAGAAGATAACGGCACAGTTAGTATGGTGCCGCCAATAATGTGGAGTACGGTAACAGTCAAAGTACAATAGGAATGTTGTAAAAAGTAAATCATTTGTCGTAAGTGATCCCGGTAATGTTAAAATGTCAAAGTTTGGGTAATTAGAGAAGTAGGGTCTACATGATTAGGAATTAGAAATATTATATTGGTAATAAGCACAAGGAGTGAGGTCATAAATATTTTGTGTATTTTATTTGTAAAAAGTCTAAAAATGTGGAACCCATGTAAATTGATAAGGTTTATCTTATCTGTTATGGGTAAGTTGTACATGTACAGGTAAAATTTCAGGTGATGGAATATGAATCGTCAGTGTTGATTGCGTACCCAATGCTGTTGGGATAGACCATGGATAAGCCTGAGAAGTTCTATGCATAGAGAGGCTACCTAGAATGAAGGTTTAGCATAGACACTTGGACGTGGTGAGAGAGAGGGTAGGAAGTGTGCAAACGTGAATCCCTCGACATCATAAGGCAGAGCCTGTGGATTCAAGTGATGAAATTGATGAGGTGGACATCCTCTAAAGTTACTCCCATAGTACTTGGTGAAGTGGACAAGTGAAGATGAAGAAAGTGAGGTTGATGTTTCAGTCATGGATATCCTTCCAGTCACACCAACTCATGACCCCATAAAATTATCTAAAGAATAAGTTGATGATCGTCTCCAACAAATAAAGATTTGTGATGCTGTGATGGAGATTGAGAAGGAATCCTACCTCCAGCTCTTTCGAAGGTACATACACCTATTCACTTTTGATTACAAGGAACTCCGTCAAGTAAATTGGGTAGAACATTCTATTGAGCTGGTAGATGGTACTAAGCCCATAAAGTAAATGCCATATAGAATGAATCCTAATTTTTCCAAGACTGTAAAAGAAGAAATAGATAAGTTGCTTGATGCAGGATTCATATTTGCTGTGGAGAATTTAGAATGGGTTTCTCCCATTGTGATCTCAATAAAAAAGAATGGGAAGCTACGCATTTGTGTTGATTACAAGAAGCTCAATAAGGCAACAAAGAAGGATCATTACCGTCTTCCATTTTCAGATCAGATCTTGGACGAAGTAGCTGGCCAGGAGTGCTATAGTTTTGCTGATGGATATAGCAGCTATAACTAAGTTCATATAGCAGAGAAAGATCAGCTGAAGACCACGTTCACCACTCCTTGGGGAATGTTTGCTTATAGAGTTATGCCTTTTGGGTTGTGTAATGCTCCAGTAACATTCCAGCGTTTGATGAATAGGGTGTTCGAACCCTACATTGGGACCTTCATCAGAGTATTTCTGGATGATTTTTGCATCTATGGGAGCAAGTTGGACCACCTGCACCAAATGGAGACATCATTTCAAAGGTTAGATGAAGCACAAGCCTCACTAAACCCTACAAAGTGTGTCTTTGGATGTTCTAAAGGCGTTTTGTTAGGGCATGTTGTATCCAGAGATGGTATTGGTACTGATCTTGATAAAGTTTCAAAAATCAAAGATTTACCATTTCCTCTTAATAGAAGTAAGTTGAGATCATTTTTAGGTCATGTGGGTTACTATAGAAGGTTCATCAAGAATTTCTCAAAGATTGCACAGCCACTAACCCAGTTCTTGAAGAAGGATGTTACTTATGAACCAGGAAATAAGGCACATGAAGCTTTTGGACAATTGAAGGAATCCCTGGTGTCTTCACCTGTTTTGAAGAATCCAGATTGGAGCAAGCCATTCATTGTGTACACTGATGCCTCAGATGCAGCACTAGGAAGTACTTTGAGCCAAAAGGATGAAAATGGGAATGAACATCCAATTTACTTTGGGAGCAGACAAATGAGCAGTGCTAAGGTAAATTATACTGTAACTGAAAAAGAGGCTCTGGCTATCATTTTTGCTGTAAAGAAGTTTAGAAATTACTTGCTAGGGAAAAAATTTCTAGTTGTAACAGATCATTAGGCTCTAAAATATATTGTAAATAAGCCTAACCCATCAGGGAGGATAGAAAGATGGATAATTTTTCTACAAGAATTTGAATTTGATATTATAGATAGGCCAGGAAAGAAGCATGTCAATGCAGATGCACTCTCTCGAGCCTATGATTGTTTGGGATCATCTTGTGATGATGATGATTTCCCCAATGCAGCATTGTTATCCCTTGACACAATCCTTAGTGAATACATAGATATTTGGAATTATTTGAATGAATTCAAGTTTCCTGATGGTGCCAATGCAAAGATTAAGAGAAAGATTACTCAAGCCAGTCGTCCATATTCTATTCTGCATGGAGTATTATTTCGAATAGGACCTGATGGACAGTACAAGAGGGCAGTTGGACGTGATCAAGGGAAGGAACTGCTAGAAGAATTCCACAATGGTACATGTGGAGGGCACTTCTCTGGACAACTTACAGCAAGAAGGATCTTGGATGCAAGTTATCACTGGCCCACTCTTTTTAAAGATTGTTATAATTATTGTAATACATGTGATATTTGTCAAACACATGGTAACTGTAAGAATTCATCAACTCCATTATGTCCTATTATTCCCCTTGGTCCCTTTGAAAAGTGGGGAATAGACATTGTAGGTCCAATTCCAACTACATCACGCCAAAATAAGTATATTGTAGTTGCCACAGACTATTTAACCAAGTGGGTTGAAGCTAGGCCATTGAAAACAACTTCCATGGATGAAGTGGCAAGGTTCATGTATGAACGCATTGTCACCAGATTTGGTTGCCCATTAGAAATTGTAACAGATCAAGGAAGCCACTTCATTAATGAGGTGGTAGAAGCCCTAGTCAATAAGTTTTCTATTAAGCACAGGAAGGCAACAACATACAAGCCAAGCACAAATGGACAGGTGGAACAAACAAATTTTGTGTTGTGTCAAATTCTAGCAAAAGATGCAGCCTTGCAGGTACATAAATGGGATAAAAGGATTCATGCAGCATTGTGGGCATATAGGGCAACATCAAATTCAGCAACAGGATACTCCCCATTTCAGTTGGCCTATGGCATTGATCCAGTTCTTCCTATTGAGTTTGATATTCCCACTGTGAGAGTTATGAAAAATGAAAGGATGGATGAAAGTGATTCAGTAAAAGAAAGGTCGGTACATCTTCATTTGCTGGAGGAAATGAGAGAAATAGCAAAGGATACAAGCCATAAGAAGAAAATGAAGCAGAAGGAATACTTTGATCAAAAGATCCGGTGGTCTCCATTTCATGTGAATGACTTGGTTCTAGTATATGATTCCAGATACAAAAAAAGAAGACAGAAAAAATTTCTTCCAAAATGGATGGGGCCCTACAAAATAGCAGATGTGCATGAAAATGGTACGTACCGACTGGAGGAATTGGATGGCACTCCCATTACGAAATGGGTCAACCACGACAAGTTGAAGATTTTCCAAGCACCAGAATAGTCTACTCTGAGGACGGAGTAGAAGCTAGGAAGGGGGAAGATGTCGACACTAAAATTTTCCTCCGTAATTTCTATTTCATTAATGTATGTATCAGGAATAGGATGTTGTTAAGTATAATTAGTAGTAGCATCTGATAGAAGATAACGGCGCCGTCAGTACGGTGCCAGCCAATAATATGGAGTACGGTAACAATCAAAGTACAATAAGAATGTTGTAAAAAGTAAATATTTGTCGTAAGTGGTCCAGTAATGTTAAAATGTCAAAGTTTGGGTAATTAGAGAAGTAGGGTCTACATGATTAGGAATTAGAAATATTATATTGGTAATAAAGACAAGGAGTGAGGTCATAAATATTTTGTGTATTTTATTTGTAAAAATTCTAAAAATGTGGAACCCATGTAAAATGATAAGGTTTATCTTATCTTAACAGATAAGCTTACATGTACAGATAAGAGTTAAGGTATGGAATATGATTCGTCAGAGTGGATTTCTTATCCTATCTTAGAGATAAGATGGATAAGCCTGGAAGTTCTATAAATAGAGAGGCCACCCCCCTCATTTAGCATAGAAGGAAGTAGTGAGAAATATTGTAGGAAGTGTGCGAAGGAAGCCATCAGTTTAAAGGTGTGTTGAAGAAGCCATTAAGAGGTGTAATTGTAAAGTATCTCCCATGGTCTTGGTGAAAGGCAAGTGAAGTCAATAACACTTGAAGTACCTCATGGGTGAGATTGTAACAGTTTCATGTTAATATTATAATTTACTTTTGATATTTCAGATTTGTCATCATTCTGTCTTATCATAGTCGATGGTATTCTTGTGTTATGTTGTTGTTTTGTTTCCAGATTACATCCACCAAACTAAAGGCTGTGCATTAGTAAATAATCATAGCACGAGGAGTTCCCGGTGAAGAATTATCATAGTGCCGGATTGGTGTTGACAAATCCAAGTGCATAACT
Organism: Taxus chinensis; assembly: GCA_019776745.2. Classification (NCBI taxonomy): domain Eukaryota; kingdom Viridiplantae; phylum Streptophyta; class Pinopsida; order Cupressales; family Taxaceae; genus Taxus; species Taxus chinensis. The sequence goes on from CM034151.1 coordinate 124,336,950, forward strand.
ATTAGCCCAACATAAAATATTAAGTATTTTATAAAATAAGTAATGTTCACATATTCAAATATTACCGTCATGGAATGTGAAGAAACTTGTGTGAAAAGACAACAATTTCATAATTGTTATCCCAACAAATGACATTAGGTACATTGCTACGACAACAATTAATGTTCACAAAGTTATATATTACTATCTCATTATTTATGTCTTCCCAAAAATCATAAGAATGGATTATGAACATGGATCGACCCATGTCACCGAGCTTCTGTATGTTTCGTTCATGTGTGTTTTCATAACCATTGTTGAAGTGATGCATTGTAAAACAATTTAAACTGAAATAAATGGTGCGTGAACTTATTTATTTGTATTTTTCATTCATATTGATAAAATCGTGCACAATAAATGATTTGTGAAGAAATTAGCCACACACATTAGTTGTCAAAACTGGATACTCGACTATAGATGTTTCTGAAGTAAACATGAAATGTGAATTGCAAGTGTGTTAAAATACAAGATAGGATAAAGCATGATGTATGGAAAAATAATTGGTTTATCAACCAACACTATTGATGTCTCATCATATTATCCAAAAAATATATAATAAATACACTGGAGACAATTCACATAATATTAGCTATTCACAATCTAATAAATAATGTATGTCTACCATTACGCAAAAATGAAATATAGTGTGTACATATATCATATTGAAATGTCTTCCATAGAAAGTGCTAGCAAAGCTACCTCTTCTTGGTTTATAGTGTCCCTAGAAATTTTCCATGCATCTAACCTACCTTTATTAACTTTTACATGCACATATGAACATTTCACAAAGTGAGATACACTCTCTAGTGCTTAAACTCGAAGAATTGAAAGATTTACATTATTACATTGGTATACACTAGTCATTTGTTTCAAAAAAAGCATATCATGATAAAAAACACAAATTTTCTTAACATCGTGGTGTATCACTTCCTCAAGACCCAATATCAAAGGCCCTATACTCATTCTGGTTGAATGTCATAGTCACATTTCTGACAATTGTACCTCTTTCTACTATCTTGCTTCCATCATGGTCATATAATATGAACCATGAACATGCACGATTTTAGGAGGTACTCGACACTCCATGAATTTCCAATCTCCAAATGGTAACCATGTTTACCTTTACAATGGACAAAAATATAGCGTAAGAAAACATTAAAAAAATAGAATGAACAATTCAAATTTGAATTTTTCAATACAAACATTTGTAATTTAACATGTATGACAAGGCCCTAAAAAAATTTCTCTTGAGTTCATTCATTAATAATGAGTTGTTATTGGAGATTCAATGGAGTTAGTACTTTTTCTAGAGACATACACTCTAAATTAGTTAGCATCATGTGCTCGTGAGCGACCTCTTTTAGGGAAACAACTTAGAATAATTTTTTAAAAATATGTTTTCCTATAATTATGAGTTTATAAATGTAATGGGTAAATGTTATATTAGAATAAATCACTTAATAAATTGATTAGTCTATTACGAATATATATATTTCAATCTATTTATAATATCAATATCTATAAACAGTTTATTAGGGTTAAAATGGGTGTAGAACAGTAAATAACATTTGATTATTTTTCAAAACCAAATCAATAAAGAAATATCTAGTACATAGGGTTTAGATTTATCATGTTCATAGGAGTGATAAGAAGATGATCATCCAAGATAGAGTTTAGATTTATCATGTTCTTAGGAAGTGACAAGAATATTATCATCCAAATCTATTAGTACAATTGATTTTATGAGACATAGGTTAACTACAAAACTTACATTTATCATAATGAACAAGTGTATATTATACAGTTGACATTCCAAGTAATATTGTGTACTTGAATTCAAAATATGTTATTACGAGTAGATTTTCCAAAAACTCTCTCAAGTTTCTAAAACTTCATTACAATCAATGGTAAAATGTACTTCTTTAGCTTTCCCTAAATGGGATGCTGAAGTTTAAACCATAAGGAAACAATAATATGTTTTGGGATTTTCATTTTATCAAATATACTAATCTTTCTTGATATCTAACAAGTCCATCAATAGTATATAATAATGAAAATGACATTCCAATAATTGTTATAGTTTATTCACTAGAAAACCATTGTAATGTATATCGAGTATTAAAATTACATGCTTCAATGAGTACTTGTATTCTCTAGAATTAACTCATTTTCAAACAATACTGATTTTCTATATTTGTAGATTAAGTAGGGTACATGTGCATCTCTAGATGATTTGAACTCATATTAGAACACTATTGACACACAAATAAATAAACTGATATATGACTATCAAAAAATGAGAATAAGGTAGATAAAGGGTGACATGGATAAATTTTGAAGTGAACGGGAGACTCTTTTCTCATAAACATGTAGTTTACCAAAACCTTTTGGACTTAAATTCCTTGTCAAGTGCATTGACCTAGAAAAATAATTAGAACTACACAACATAATTAATAAATAAATAATCAAAGGCGGACCATATGAATACCATAAATGATTGGAAATGATATTTGTACCAATACAATATTAAATGGGACAAATGATGATAACCCATACTTAGTGAATTTGACATGAATGTTTAATAAATTTTAGACCTTGTTAATTTCTCATTTTTTAACTAGACTTCACTGATTGGTTCAATTAAGCCTGAAGACATTTCATTTTTGGGGTTGTGAAGATTTTAGAAAATCGTTATCAATACACATTTGGTACCTAAATATAATTATAACATAAATGAATTTTAATAATCTAAAATTTCTCTAAAATATATAAACATTAGTAATTTTAAAAATATAATCTGTAGAAACACATTTTCATACTATGGAAAACATATTTAATGCAATGCAAAACATTTTTAATATTTAAGATCTTGTGAATCAAAAATATATTCGAATAACAAAATAAAATATATTTAAGCTCGTGTGAATCAACATTTGACAAAAATTAAATATTTATAGAAGTTTTCTTCAAACATGTCATTAGTTTTTTAGTACAAAACATATAAAAGAAATATCTTTTTTTTTTGTTTTTAGCAGCAAAATTGGAGCTACTTCCATGTGCAATATTTTTTAGATGTATCGCCATTTTTTGATTGTAACTCCCATCTTTCTTACCTTATGGGGAGGCTCATACTTTTGGGCCTCCTCCATTGTGTCATAAGATAAACCGTATCCGTGTGATTGAGAATCTATAGTGCGGAACTTAGAAAAATAAATCACTGATGTTTCCAAAAATTTGAGTCGGGATTTCATCATGTTTTCAATTTCCAGTTTTAACGGTATATTTTGGTGATGGTGGTCTATGTAGACCACAAGTCTGGAACTCTTGAAAGTTTCGTCCCTCTAAAATTTGGGATTATTCAATGTTATTATGATGGGATTCGAATGAATATAACTGCGTGTATTCATTTTATCTAGACATAAGAGAAACTAAATACAACAACACACATTCATACAAGCATATACAATTAACGTTAGTACGATACATGAAAATCCTAATCTACGTCATCTAATATGATAAAATAATTACAACATCAAAAATATAATATCCATGACAAATTCAAGTATCAATAAATTCCAATGACTATCCTTCACTCAAGATCTACCCTCTCATAATATCACAACCATCCATTCTAAAAGGGAGGATTGCGATATTATGGGAGGGTGCATTTCTTAGTGAAGGGTCAGTGAGTAACTTTAAAAACCTCTGCTCAACACAGTATACCACCCAAATATCGATGCGGAATCCTAAGGGGCAAGCCCCTTCATCACGTAATGATAGTTGGGCATATCGATGCGGCATCCTAAAGGCAAATCCCCTTCAGCACGCACCAATTTTTGTCTTTGCAGATGAACTTACCCCCATATGCCAAATTGAGAGTGAGAGTATCATATCACATAATTTTTATAGCTTCAACTTACATCATAAAAAATATAACTAATAAACAATTTTCTGTATAAAAATTATATATGCACATCACCATTATCTACAAATATAATTAGTACAAAAACTCAAACTTACTCTAATGTTATTCCATTTAAGAGAACTAAGTTATCTCAATCATATTAATAAATTAGTAAACGTTTACAATTAATTATATTATGAAAAAAAGTAAAACTAGGTGCAACTATGTCTATTCAAAGATAAATTACTAAATCAAAACCAAAATAGTACATGAATAATAAAATTGGAATAATCACAATAAATAGATAACATCAAAAAATAAATAGCAATGCATTTACTATCGTATGTATTTGTTTAAGAATAAATACCAATGCATTTAGATAACATCAAAAAAAGAATATTTACATTTCAAAGCCATTTATTATGGCATCATACAAATAATAATGAAACAACTTACAAAAAATAATTTAAAAATTAGGAATAACTTCAACTATAAAAATAAATCAATCATTCATAACGTATGAATTGAAATTTATATTCAAAATTAACTGAACGAACAAGTAATAGTATCATAAAAAATAAAACTTTGGGAGACCCATGAAAAATTGTATCAATACTCAACACATTTCCATGTGTACTCCCATGTATGTCATACACTTGATTCACAACCCTAATATCTTTTACAACCTATTATAACTTTTTGTAGAACCTCATAGTGTTGTGTCATGTTAGAACACCCATGCCTTGATTTTACGTATGACAATAGTTGCCACTTAAATTCATAATAATTCTACAGTTTATCGTTTTCTTAATAGTATTTTCTTGTCATGAAATATGCTACTAGAGCACTCCATGATCCTCACTTTTCAAAGCATATTCTTAGCATAACACATGTCAAAAGTAATTATTACCTTGCTAGGAAGGTGAATATTCTTGTAGTCGATGTCAATCATAATTGTTAGCTTATAATATATGTATGTACGTACGGATGTATATATGTATTTATATGTGTGTATTGTTACCACACTTTAGGGACCATGTATCAATCTTGATCAATAAGGAATTTATGTATACCAAAAAGGGAATGGTTATCATTCCTTAAGTATTAAACATTATATACTTTTTAGTTCTAGATACTTTCAAAGTAGCCTAGATTAATTAACCAGAACATATCACCCTTATGATTACAAGATATTGTAATCTTACCCTTATCCTTTCAATATCCACATGTGTGATTAATTTATTTATCATATTGAATAGAAGTTTCATTCAAGTGCATATAAGTATTCCACATTTTAACATGCTTGGTTAACTAAATGATTTAATCTTTCTTACACATTATACAATATACTACTCCTATCTTACTGTAGCATTCTCCAGAAAATAATTGATTATGAGCACCATTATATAGATAAAAAGGTGCAAAAGTGTGAGTGTGGAAACACCCAACCTTATTTTATTATATATATTGAATGTGTTGAAAACTTGAAATCTCAAGATGGGATCAAAGTAGACTCACTTGAACATCAAGAAATCTTGGTCACCTGATATGTTATCTAGAATAGGCTCAAACATAAACCTACCCTCTGACATTGATAATGATCCTCAATGATTTCTAAAACTCCAAATATAGCATGAAAATTATCTTGTTTATCCTCCTTGGGAATATTGCTTAGGATATATACAATATTATGTGGTATTTTTATATTTACTTTTCCTGGTTCAAACCCTACAAACATCTCAAATACTTCGATATAATTTTACAACAAAGTACAAATTGATCTCCCACTGTCCATTGAGTGATATCACCACACTACATATCAGAAATTTAATAATGGATTATGTACTTATCCCCTTATGAGTGAAGTGTATTTACTACACTCTTGATATTATGTGCTCAATCAATGAAACTATGAGTAATCAAATGTAACTAGGATAATCCTTCTCGTGTCACAAAATACTCTGCAACATGTAAATTTAGACTTGTATGTATTGCATATTAGATTTTAACATATGGAATACTCTTAGTATATTAAAGACGTGTATAGTCTTTGTGAATAGTTATCTCTAAGGTTTGCCTTATATATAGTGTATGAAAATAAACTTTAAGGTTATTATTTATATATGAGACTCATCAACGAAATTCCTATGCAAACCAAAATGGAAGTTGCATCAAAGGTGACCTAACAAAAGTGACCAAATAGAGAAAAAGACCCTTTTTTCGTAAGAAGGATAGGTTCAAGCAAGGAGGAAGGTTTGACTGTAAATCCAACATATATCACTAAATTTTTCCATATCTCAAATTAACCAATCATGAGCAAAGGGGGAGGATTTCTATAGAGGCGGACTAGGAATATTAAAAAATATGGAATTGGTATTTAGAGTTTTAACATGACAAATAAAAGTGACTATAGTGGTATAATTGAAATCGAAAGGGGAAATGTGTATCACAAAAGTTAAATATGTGCTTCTACTCAAAATTTTCTAAAAGGTGCAAAAAATGATGTTTCCAAATGCCTCCTACGAAAATAAGGTTATTAAACTCCTTACTTTAGATTTATCTCATGGTATAATGGTAATACAAGGGGGAAATGTGTAACACAAGAGTCAAATGTTTTATTTAAAATAATATTTTTTTAAAAAGTAAATGAAGTAAACCTTCAGTGTTAAGGGAGAGTCCTTAAAACTCCTTAGTCTATAATAGTATCACCCAACCTATACCAAGAGGAGATTTCTAGTTGTGAAAGATAAATAAGGGGAGATTTATTACAAATATGTATTTTTAAGTATACATGATTGTAGAACAGACCCAAAATTCATGCTTTGCACCTTCAGATCTCATCCACATCCTGCTCCATCCTCCTCATCCACATCATGCTCCATCCTCTACATCCATGTAAAGAATGGTATATATTTTACAAACCATTACATCTTTTTTTATCGTTGTGCACTTCCATAACATCTAGATTTAATTATGTTGTAAACAATTTGTGAACTCAAATCACGATGGAATCTTGTAACTTATCCCAAACCCTAGATTAACTCGAAGGTTTTATGTTGATGTTTCTAAATCAAATTTAAAGATGATTTTTAACTACCACATACCCTCAATATTTTTTTTGTAGTGCCCGCTTCCATTTGACACCATTTGATGCTTATGCTAATACTAGGGATTTCATTATAGACATTACTATATTTTGATTTAGTATGTTGCTAGACATTGGATTATGGATTATTGTGGATTTCGATTTGATTATGATGCATGATGATTATTCGAGACACCTGACATGTGGATGATGATATATTATTGGACATGGATATTTAATGGATGTTGTCAGATATGTGATTTTTGGATATTGTGATTTGATATGGAAAATGAATATTTTATGATGTGGAAATATTTATTGATTAAAAATCCAAATGATGTAATAAGTGACTTCCATGTTGTTGTGATTCATTGTGTAGTTGATTTTTGTGATTTTTATATCATATTGGATGTTCTAATATGACCATGAGGCCGAACGAGGTATTTGCATTTTGCAGGTTAAAAATATTGTAACAAAACATCGGGGGATCGGAGACCAACCAAAATGGAATTTTAGGTGAATTCAACACGGTCACCATGGCAACTTGTTTTATTGTGTTGTCTATTGTTTTTTTAGAGATTCCCATGGGGGGGGAAACATCCTTATATGTGACCATGGGTTGTGTATTTTTAATGTGTTCATTTTATTTATTGTTGTATGTATTTTAATTGTAATATGTTCTCTTCTTTTAATTAATTAATTGTGATGGATTATTGTGATAGATCATATGTTTAAAGTTTAATTAAATCAAACTGGGATATGGGAACTAATTATAAGAGTTGTTGGCTGTTGTAATTAATTTGTAAGAGCTTTTGTAAGTCAGATTCGGAGTATGAAATACTCTACCTCCATGGAAATTCGAATTTTATCTTGGGGGCTGTTTTTGGAAGCTTGTGGGACAAGTAAAACTTGTTCCATGCCTCTAAATTTATGTTACCAACAATACTTCTAGTTGAGGATGTGATTTGTGACTTTTATAATGCATTTTTATTCTTTTTGTGCATGTTTTAATTGCACTTTTTTACATTTTAAATTAATGGTTGTCCCTTGAGGTGTGGGTTGTTTTTGAGTGTGCAAGTAACTTGTCATTCTTCACCCCTCTTTATTGAGCCTTTGAGTTTGGAGTTTGTCTTTTGTGTTTGATTGTGAGGATGTATGATGTGGCATCCTACATGGATCCATATCATCCTCTTCTTTCCCTCTTCTATATATTTGAAACTCTCTTCTTGTTTTGGGTTGTTGAATCATTTTGCATCCGTCCTCGGGGGCACATTTTCTTGGGAGAGCTCTTGCTTTTGAAGGAAGTTTTGGAGCTGTGTTATTACCTTGGAAATCTTGTTGTTTGGAGCTGTGTTATTTGCTTGGAAAGCTTGTTGTTTGGAGCTATGTTTTTGTCTTGGAAAGCTTGTAGTTGGGAAGAAAAATAACCATCAAAAGGTAAGGACTTAACTTTCTTTTATTTCTGTTATTTTCATGTTGTGTTATGTGGGAAATGCATGCTTTGTTTTATTTGTTGCTTGGTTGCGTAGACTACCTTAGGGAAGGTGTAGGAGAAGGCTATGGGGAATTATTTTGGGGGAGGCATAAGGGAATGCCATTGGCATCAGAATTTTGTGGAGGGAGTTTGGGGTTGGGATCCACCATGGAAAAAAAATAGCTTACATTTCTTTCTTTGTGGGGGGCATAAGGAGAGAATCTGTGGGGAGAATAAGGAGGGATTATATGGGGGGCATAAGGAAATGTGTGTGATGAATTACTTGGTGGTTTGTATTTGGTGGATGCCCAATTCCCAATTGGGAGGCATAAGTAGTTTCCCCCATAGGCCTTGCTCCTTTGGCTTGCAAGATCAAGCCTGAGTTCTATTTTAATATGTTTAAAAATGTAGTTGTGAACTACTATTTACTTTTGGTGTTGCATTGTGTTTTAAATAAAAATGTGTATCTGAAAGAATGCTGTGTGTGGAAGCCAGTTGTTGCCATGGTTGAATTGCACCTTTTATTGTATTTTGGTTGGGGCTCGGGGGCCAATGATGAACGAAGGATTCTCCTTTCATTGGATGTCTTGGTTGGGTAGAGAGCGTTGCCTTTCCCCCTCTTACCTCTACTTATTATTTTATTATTATTTTAATTTTGGTAGTTCAACTGAACAAAGTAATGTAATATTTCTTCATACGCATTTATTTTTCAATTTTCAAACAAGTTTGTTTTCTTATATTCAAAAGTGTGCTAGGTTTATAGTTCATGTCACAAGTTTTCTAGTGTGCCCAAGGGTTTAAGCTTTGAACCCACTACTCTAATACCAAGTGTAACGCCCATTAAAATCTCCCACCCGAGACCCATGAACAGCCCAGGTTTAGTAATAAAATTATGGAATATTTTTTTTAAAGTGTTAACAACCAAAGTCTCAAGGACAATTAAATTAAACTGATAACTTTTCCCATTATAATAATTACTAATTCTATATTATAAAGCAACAAGTGTAATAATTACACACCTAGATCAAATATCCTTAGGGATTAATTTAATCACTAATTACATTGACATTTTAGCTAAGTATTCCCTGATTAAATTTTTACAGTTAAGGGACTAAAAAAATTAAATACCAAAGGTATTTAATTCCACAAGATCTAAGACAAGAGAAAGGTTTAATTACAGTGGGGGAAAAGAATACATATTTAAAATCATTAGGGTAAATTCTTACTTACCCACTCCCAGAACTCGGTTAAAGATTCAATTTTATTTTTCCCATGATTAACACAATTAAAACTTCCTTAAAACATTCCCATTAGATAGGAAATTTCCTCACCTTTCCAGTGATATAAATAAGTCCTTCTAACTCTTCATATTTCTCAAGTTATGGACCAGTGAAACTTGGGGTGAAAAATTTTCGAAGAGTGGGCATGTGGGCATGGGGAGGAAAATTCACTCGGAGGAGAAAAGCGAACCGGCAGAGCGGGGAAGAAAACTTTTCCCAGACGCGGGTCGGCGGAGTGCAGAAGGCATTTAGCACTTTTTCCCTTTTGGGACAAAAAAAATTTTACACCCGCACCTCCGTCGAAACCTAGGGAGGCCACGTGGCAGCTCCTTATTGGCTGTGGGTCAGCGGGTTGGCGGGGAACATTTGGAAATTTTGACAATTCAAAAGGAAGGGCAAAATGGTCGAAAGGAACCTGTGCCTCTGCCGATGCAAGAAGATGCCACGTGTCAGCCAACCATTAGCTACAGTTTGGTGGGCCGGTGGGGATAATTTGGAAATTTTGCCCAAATTTTTTTTGAAGCTTTAAGGCTTAAAAATATTCACTCCTCCGTCGATGCCTCGTGAAGCCACGTGGCAGCACCTGATTACCTGCGGGTCAGCGAGGCTGTAGGGAAAACTTACAAATTTTTCCAAATTTATTTTTGAAAGTGCTTAAGGTTAAAATTTATTTGAGCCTCAGACGACGCCCAACGAAGCCCCGTGTCGATCAATAATTGGCTGCGGGGTAGTGGGGCCGCAGAGGAAAAATTGCCAAATTAACTTTTTGGACTTAGATCATTTTTAGACAAAATGAAGGCTTGTGGATTAGCGGAGTAGCGGGAAACTTCATGACTTTGCACCTTTTGGGAAAAAATCAAAAGAAATGAAATTTTTAGAGTGGGGGGTCTGCCCAAGAATATTTTATTCATTTAAAATTTGGCAGTTAGATTATTTTGAGCCTGAAATGAAGTAAAAACTTTAGAAGGCCATAACTTTTGATTGGGAACTCAGTTTTTGGAAAATGAGGACTTTCTGGAAATCTCTTGACATCCTATTTTCATAGAAACCAAAGGAATTTTATTTTGATAAATTTTAAATGGTCAATTTAGAGAAAACGACTTTTTTTCACTTAGAAAGTGAATTGGTGTTTTTAACTTATCAATTTTGTTCAAATTTTTTGTTAATTCTTTTTCCACTTTCCAAACAGGCATGGAGGACTTTACTCGGGATATTTTAGGATAGAGTGCAAGGTTAAGTTTGCTTGATTGATTTGCATTCGAAATTTATCAATTTTAGATAGCAAGAAGTGTGCAATTTTTCCTTTGCCCGATTTGAAAGGTTCTATAAAATTTTCACAAGTATTTTGGTATATTCGGGGTCTTTTTGACCTTACAAATAAAATTTGATATTTCATTTTTTCTTTTTGATGTTGTAGGGTCATTTTGTTTAATTTCTTATTAATAATTGCCAATATAAAAGTTATCTAACAAAGCTCAAATTCAAATAGATTTATTTTCATTTGCCAACTTTAAACTATGAATCCATTCCAACCCAATCTAACATACTAATTTGACTCAAGAAAATTATTCAAATGCTGAATTAGGATTCTTATTTCTAAAACATTTATTTTTAAAAAATAAAGTATTATGACATTTCTCCATACGTATTCACTTTTTCATCCTTCTATTAGAATTTCAAAATACGTTCAACAATCAGATTTCAATACCCAATAATGTCATTTGAGTAAATTAATACAATCCTTTATTGATTCAAAGAGATACATTTACAATTTCTTCTTTCATTCCTCAATTACAATATATAGAATATGATTTCTTTCACATTCTTTCAAAAGAAAAAAAATAGAGTATATCTCTTTCATAATTCAATTTACAACTTTCATAGCCCATACATACCATATTTTCATCACAAATAATATACAAGATCATCCAATTCAAGTGGGAAAAGGTTACATTAAGAAATAATATTAGAAAGGATTGTCAAACTATCTTCTATCTGAGTTTGAGAACAACATTATGAATTTCCATCATTCTCCAATTCGGTCACAATAGAATAGGGGAAAGACAATGTTCTCCAACCAACAAAGACATCCAATGAAAAGGGAGATGCCATCCTTCTTCATTGGCCCCCGAGCCCCAACCACATTGTAATAAGAATTTATTTTTTCAAATCATGGTAACAATAGGCTTCCACAACACAAAGACATATTTCTCATTCAAAACATACCAAAACAAAACTGCAGTTTGCCACCACAGAACAAAACAACAAACAACACTCAGGCTTCATCATGCAAGCCAAAGGAGTAGGAAACTATGGGGTATGTTGCTTATGCCTCCCAAAGGGGAAATGGGTATCACCACCTGAGAACAAACTACCAAAATATATATCATTTCAAATCCCTGACATGCACTTATACCTCCCCCAAGTACGCCTTATTCCTCCCATTTCCTTATGCCTCCTTAACTTCTTATGGCACCCCATAATGAGTAAAGAAATGCAACCTATTTATTTGTAAGGTGGAACCTAAATCCCAACTCCCTCCACACTTATACCTCCCCAAAACACTTATGCCTCCCATAAAATGCCTCATAGTCTTCTTCTACACCATCCCTAGGCCATCTACCCAACCATCCAACAAATAAAACAACACATTCAAACATTCAACTATTCACATATGCATACAAATAAAAGGAGATTATTTCCAAGAACTAAGCTCTTACCTCTCCATGATGGATTTCTTTCCAAGTTCAAAACAAAAATCTCTCCAATGCAACACAAACCAAGAAATCAACAATCAACAAGTATGCAACAATCTCCTAATTTCTCCCAATTTGTAAGAGCTCCAAAAACCCAAAGCAAGTCACCAAAAATCAAGTGATAAAATTTAAGCAAAAAAAAAAACCACCAAAAACAAGCCAAGGAATTCAAATATATAGAAGAGGATGAGGTTGATCCATGTGGGATGCCACATCACACATCCTCAACTCCAACTCATAAGTCAACTTCAATCTCCAAGGCACAATAAATAAGCAGGTGAATAAATGACAGTTTTACTTACAGACTCAAATCAAAACCACACCTCATAAGGACTGAAATTGAAATCATGTAAGAAAGTGCAATAAAAGCATATAACTTGACTTACAAAAATGCATAATGAAGGCTATATTTAAACCCTCCAACCATAGCTAAGGTTGGCATGAAAATTTAAGTTGTCCCATAAGCTTCTAAAATCAGCCTCCAAGGAAAAATTCTAATTTCAAAAGGAGATGGAGTGTTTCATACTCCAAAATTAATGTACACATCACTTACACATTTATTACAACACTTTACTTTTAGGCCAACAACTCTAATAATTACTTTCTTATGTCCCAATTTTATAAATTGATTTTAACACCATGTTTACTCACATTAATGTACCACAATTAATAAATAATGAAAGGGGTAAACACATCACTTAATAAAAACATACAAACATCAGTAAAAAGGAACCAAATAAATAAATACACATAACCCTTGGTCACATTTAAAGGTGATCCCCCCCATGGGAATCCCTAACAATCAAACACACACACATGAACAATACAAGTTGCCATGGTGACCTTATTGAATTCATCAAGAATTCTAATTTGGTTTATCTCCAATCCCCCGATGTTTGTTGTGATATTTTTAACCTACACAATACAAATACCCCTTCGACCTCATGGCCATATTAGAACATCCAAATGAATATAATATAATTTCAAAATCATCAATATATATATGAATCACAACAACATCCAGACAATCAACAATATCACTTACAATTTCATCAACAACTATATAATCATCAATTTTAATTTCAATTTTCTCGGTCTACTCAATATATCCAAATATAAAATGTCCTCACAACATCCATAAATATATATATATATATATATATATATATATATATATATATATAACCATGTCCAACAACATGTCAACATCTATATAAAATGACTCTAACAATCATCATGCATCATATATGAATCAGAGTCAACAATAATCCATGATATGACATCTAACACCATACTAAATCAAAACTATAATAATGTCCATAATATAGTCAATATTATCATGATCAATATCAAAAGTGTCGGAAGGAAGTGGGCACTACAAGAGGGGGAACCATACATAGGTGTGAATTGAGTGGAGCGTAGTTGTTGGCTTCTCCAGTGGCATAGTTTGTTCAACTAATAATCTTTCATCACGGAATCTGCCAACAGAGATCTTTCTATGGCCTACAACCTTGGGATTCGATAGGATTATCTCCACCAACCTGCATTGTCCTCATCTAGGGGAGTTTTTAATTCCTTGATCCCTGCATGCTAACACCATCTCAACACCATCTTTCCCTTCCAAGGTCAGTTCTACAAATAGTTCACCATGAAACTTGTCTTCCACATCAGCAAATTCATCTATCTAATATTGTGGGAAACCATTTCATTCATTTTTGTTTCCCATTACTTACCATCCCAAATTGAAGATAATAAAACCAACCCAGATTATCACCAATTTTATAACAAGGAAATGCAAAAAATGAAGAATTATCATTTACCATTCTATTCCTCAAATTTTGACAAAGGCAAGATGACTGTTATAATACACATTTGAGTGAAATGATGAGATCCACTATGAGAGACAATAATTTGGATGAATATTGTAAACTGGTATACCTATGAATTATGGAGACAATTTCTAATGGAATGATTTACCTAAGGTTTTACAAATGATCATTATCCATCTAAGTCGTCATCCTCATCAGAGCCACTTTTGGGAAATGGGTCAAGATATTTGTGAAGAATGTTGAATGACTTTTCCATCCTTTGTAGGATATGAGCACATAATCTATGACAAGTATAATCACAAAATAAAGTTTAAGTTAAAACATATTTTGAGCAATACAAGAGTATTAATAAACACCTATTTTCAATTCTTTGTAGATTCCTCACCTATTGTAGTGTTCTCTTTATTCTAACCTAAATGAATACACTAAGAAACTTAAAATAAAGAGATTAGAATACCATCCATTGTAATCATGCAAATAAGAGGATTTTCCTTCAAGAATTTTTCATGAGCTGACTGAAACTTGGATTACTCAAATTTTCAAAGCTTTAGCACACTGTAAGTTAAAACATCAAACACTTGTATACCTCATTGCAAGTCTTTGTTACGAATTTGATTCAGGGCCTAATTAAGGTTTCCGAGTGTCCTAGGCAGTACTTAGAGCGTGCACCCCTCCCCCTCCCACCTGAGACAAATGACCCACCTATATGTGAATGTTTTTAAAACAATTATAGACTTAGTATAACTCTTGACACATTTTATTAAAGCTATAAAGGTTTATTTCTTGCCTTTTCCATAGTAAAACTATCAATGACATTATCATAATTTATTGTTGTAGTGATCTTGCATTCAATCTTCAAAATAGAAAGGCTATTCAATTTAGTTTCACCCATTGTTGATCTTAAATTGCTTTTTACTCTTGTTAGAGTGGAAAATACTCTAGCAGAACTACAATTTGCAATAGGAATGCAAAGAAACATTCATTTTGCAACATCTAGATTTAGGAACGTGGTGTTTAGTCCATTTTTTCTTAAATATTTTGACATTGATGATATACTTTTCAAGTTTTCACATCTTGCT
Source organism: Taxus chinensis (assembly GCA_019776745.2). Taxonomy (NCBI): domain Eukaryota; kingdom Viridiplantae; phylum Streptophyta; class Pinopsida; order Cupressales; family Taxaceae; genus Taxus; species Taxus chinensis. The sequence continues at coordinate 124,352,396 of CM034151.1, forward strand.
AATGCCTGGAAATGGATGGATTCAATGTCAAGGGAGGTTTCCAAGTCTATGTTATATGTTTTTACTAAAGAATTAGAGCATTTCAATATTGTCTCATTATCAAGATCTTTTAAATTGTTCAAAAATCCAAACCTATCATTTAACACACTATATGCTTCATTTCTTCTTGATAATTCCCTTATTAAGTTGTCTATAATTACATAGAATACCTCCACCCTCATACGATCCCTTCCTATTTGTTGAATTTCAACATCTCTCATTTCATCAAAGTGAACTTTTCTTTTTCTTTTTCTTTTATTATCAATTTCGTACTCTTCTTTTCCATTAATGATCTTAGCATGTTGCTCATATGTATTGAAATTCTCTCTAATATTTTGAATTTAATATATCAATGAATTATAATGAGTCACAACCATGGTTAAGTCAAAGTCTACCTTTTGTAGATATTTGCTAGTTGCATCCATTCTTTCAAAAATTCTATGACAAATATAACACATCACACAAGTTTCTAACTTGTCTAGTTTTTCATGAATAAAATTTGCTTCATGTCGCGTGGTAGCTATTTGATTTTTGTCTTGTGCTATATTTAAGAAAACATATTGAATTTTACTATATCCCAAGAAAAGTTCTTTAACTGCATCAGCTCTAGATGACCATCTTGTTTTAATAAGAGATTTTACAATGGGAAAAATTCCATCCAAAAAATTTAATAAAATTTCCCACCGATAAATTGAGGCACTTAGGAAAGTGTAAATAAGTTGAAGTACTGAAACAAAATATAAAGTTTTTGTACAACATTCTGCAGCTAAAGATCCAACAAGATTTAAGGAATAACTTGAACAAGATACAAACTCAACCATACAGTTGTGATTTTTAATCCTATTTTGTAGACCTATGTATTTTCCAGACTTGTTACTTACATTATCATATGCTTTCCCTCGACAATCCTCGATATTAATATCATAGTCATCTAGTGTTGTAAGTATAGAAGCATCTAAATCACATGATTTGTGTCCAACTAAAGTAATGTATTTTAAAAATTGTTCAACTGGAATTCCTTCTTGAGAAACATACCTTACCACAAATGCTAACTAGTCAGTGTGAGATACATCAGGTGTTCAGTCAACAATAATTGAAAAATATTTTACGTTGTGGAGTTCTTCAACTATTTTGTTTATAAATTTTTTTTCCATAAGTTCAATAAATTCATTTCATATTGTCATAGATAAATAAGATGGCACTCCTTTTCTTGCACTTCCATATTGTGAAATGTGATTTGCCAAAAATGGGTCAAACTCTGCAATAAGTTCTAAACACCCTAAAAAATTTCCATTTCTAGGAGATCCTAATAAATTATCACCACCATGAAAGGCAATACCTCTAGTAGCAAGGAATTTCACAGTTATAATAATACGCTTTAAAACATTCCTCCAATACTCTACTTCATTTTGGTATTGACTTACAAGTGTAGAATCAAATCTTCCCAAAACATTACCTCGAATGATGAAATTAAGAATTGAAGTCCTGTGATCAAGTGAATCATTAAATCCAATTTTTGAAAATGTGGTTGATTTTTCTTTAAAAAGGTGACAAGGAATGCAATAAACAACTCCTTTTGACTCTGAGTAAAGCAACCATTCACTTAATTTTTGTTCATTGTTTAAAATTTTCCGTTGAAACAAATCTTTAGAAACATATCTATAACAATCTGAGTATTGGCATTTTGAATTTGAAAAATAAACATTCATATCTTGTTTTGGTGTATTTAAAATTATATATTTTGTTGTATCGTTGTCTATTACCCATTTTGCAGGATCAAGATCAAGAATGAAATGTTCATTAACGATGGGTTGAACAATAGTATTTTCATTGTTCTCCCCTTGTTGTGTGTTCTCCTTCTCTTGTGTTTTTTCATATCATATTGACTTTGATTGTGTATTTTTGTCACTAACCGAAGAATAATTCTCATTTTCATTAAAAACTACATTTGACTTTTAATTTTCATTTGATGCACTTAAAAATATATTTATTTTAGGTATCTTTTTCAAAAGGTTTTTTTCCTCAATTTTTTGTTTAGCTTTTTTTCAATATTGAAAACCACTTAATTTTTTAGTTTTATCCATTTGAACTAAACAGTTATCAAGTTACAATAACTACCTAAATACTTGTTGATAATGATGCTATAAATTATAATTAATACTATTCCAAAAGTGAAATGATATAAATACAATCAATAACAATTACATAATAAGAATAATTAAAATTTTAAATCAAAATGTAATAATATAATTGATGCAATTGAGAACAAATTTAATGCAACATCAAATGTAAGATGCTAGAGAAGTTAGGGTTTAATCACTTAGCTTTATGTTCTTCCCCCAAGATGAATGATGATCTACCAGATCTAGTGCTGAACTTGATTTAAAAGGAACTTTAGGCTTCAGAATTTGGAGAAAGATCTGATCCAAGCACCTATTGAATTTTGAAATCTTCCTCCCACCGGCGAGTGGCAGCTAGGCGGTCCGGATCAACTGAAGTCTAAAATTTTAATATGGTTATACCTAATAAATTTTAATTTATGAATCCCTTCGGGCTTCACATACAGTCATAGTTTAATATAGATACTGTGAATTAAATGGTAAAAGAAAGTGTTTGAGGGCAGTGAAATTGGGAGGGATACAAGGCAAGAACATGGCTTGGAAGCTCAAATTTTTGCTGAGGTTGAAACTCAAATTTATAAACTTGGCAGTTAATGTTTCTGCAAAATCATGGATTGCAAAAATAAAAGATGGATATGTGAGCACGATGTTCAATCTTCTCTAGACTCCAATCCAAAGTCAGGTGGGCTCCTTCAGCGAGGCATATTGAAATTTTTAATGATAAGATGATTGGGGAGATTCAGATATACAATTCGTTTGGAATAGATCACTCGATGCAGCCTACAGCTGCAGCCGCAGGAGATTTGGAGAATAAAAAACAAATTTGAAACTATAGTCTCATTGTCTTTGTCTGTAATTTGTAAACAGTGTTGAGCGATTGAGATTCGTGAATCACAAATTTGAAACTGTAGTGGGGACTGAGCATTTAATATCAATTGTTTTTTGTAAAAATTTTAAAACACCTTAGCCGACTACCTAGCCAACCTAGTTTTTTTTTTTGAAAATGTGGCGCCCTCCCTTTTGTGCACCCTAGGCAAATGCCTAGGTTTCCTAGGGTAAGACACGCCCCTGCTTTGATGTTGTTTTTCCTATAGATTTTAAGGCACAAAGCATGATAGGTATTTTAAAACATTGAAACAAAGGAGTGAAAATGAGGATATACATGTGAGATCACCTTTATTTATCATATTTGAGTTTCAGATAAAAAAGAAACTCTTAAATATAATTTCACAAAGAATCTAGTATAATTTCCAAAAACAAAAGACAACACATAATCAATGTACATTTAGGAAACATCAAGTGACCAAAATGTAAAAGGTGAAAATCAAAGTACCCTACCTTTGGCACGTACTAACAACATGTAAGCTTCCACTAGAAATATTAACTAGCTAGTTAACTAAAAAGGCAACATAAATAAATTAAAATAACTTCAACAAAAACTAAGTATAGAGAGTTTAATATTTAAAATTAATTACAAGTTGATGTAGAGGATGGATCAACATTACAGAGAATACAAAAAAATTACAAAAATAATATTAAATCATGCTCATTCATATTAATTCTTCGCATTACATGCAACCATATATATAGGAAATAGTTTTCCTATAATATAGGAGGTAGTTATAACCTCTCCTCTGTATCCATGTGAGTTGTTAAAACTAACTCACCCATATGTGTTATAAGTTGTTTTATATAACTATATAGTAAATTACTAACATATTTACTTACTTTTTACATGATAATAATTATGAACGTAATTATTATTTATCAATACATAAATATGGAGCACTAACTCATATTTCCTAACATTCCCCATTAGTGCAAACATGGCAAAAAATTGTCTTGTATGATAATGTGCCACTTTGATGCTTGCTCATGATCTGGATGGTTTTGTTTCTAGGATAGCCAACAACCTCCGTGATGGTTTTTTTTCAAGTGGAAAACCAATGATTAAAAAATTTTTTTTTGTTTTCAGGATAACCAACAAACCTTTAGGATGGTTTTCAAAATGGATAACTAAGAACCATAATATCATGATGCTGCAGGATTATCATTAACTCTCATCACATTCTTCTATTACGAGATTTCATAGGAATTGTGCTCACGCATTACAAGCTGAAAAAATAAACTAGAAATTAAACATTGGCGTCATGTTCCCACCCACAACATGAAAATTTGATTTATTCTGCAAACTGAACCAAACATGAACATAGAAATTTGAAGCACACTAAAATCATTTGAAGCAAACACAGTCTGAAAAATGTCACCAAACCTTCATGCGGCCCGTCGTTGGCAACTAACGAGAGGTAGTTGATTGACCTCTAACCTCTGATGCCTTCGTGACTTTCTCGATGACTCGTCCAAGTATCGTGTAACCTAAACTGAAGTATTACATGGTAGACCCAGGATCGAAATCTAGAAAAACTCTCTTCACACAGTGAATGGCATCGTAAACAGTGGGAGCAGCAGGGTGGCTGTACAATGGAAAAGTGACATGCGAGCATGAGAATCTACAAGTAACTCTTCCTCGCACCTGACCTCCCAAGGTTGTGCCAAGATAGCCAGTGGGGATGGAATACACGTGGGATGTAGGTAAGCTATTTAGGTAATCTTATGTCTTCAACACGCAATAGCGGGATTTGTGAATCTAAGGCAAAGAAGGCCCTCCTAACCTGAACTAGTGTGATAGATCGTTTGGCGAGGATTAACTGCTCGAAGGCTCTAAATAAATATCGAGCTCTGCCATGATCTGATCTATGGGTTTTGGAATACGTGGAAGATGACCTGTGGGTGCTTCGTATATATTCCTTGACAAGGTCATGAAAATGTTAGTAAAATGTGTAGTTAATTCTTTGGGGTTTTATGGATGATTCTATGGTTTAGTCCAGAAATCCTTAGCTTGATTAGATATTATGTTTAATAATGAGAGTTGTGTGATAATATCTAGTGGGAGTGGAGAGGACCTAAATACTAATGTTCGTAAATTAGCATCAAAGTTGGATTGATTTGTAGGCCCATTGGGTTGTGGGACCTATGGATCACAACCATAAGTTTCATGGTTGTTGTGGACCTCCTATGGTCATATGAAGAGTCAACCCCTGATTCTGATGTATCGAGTAGTCGTATGCATTTTCGAGTCATCTACGTTTAGAACTAGAAGTTGCACAATTTTCTCGGAGTACCTAACAGGTGTTCTGGCAACTTGGATACATAAGCTAGTGTCTATATCAATGAGGAGGTCTCCTGCGTCTGGCTGTGGGACTAGTGGATCACAACGGAATGTTTTCTCTCTTTCAGTTCCTTCTACAGTCATACGGATATCTATCAAGGTAGTATATAATTTGGTTGATTTGACCAAAACGTGTGTACTTTATCATCTTCTATGTTTAATACTCTTAGCTGTGCGTTGATTTCTTGTAGTTCTATTGTTGTTCGGAAGACCGAGATTCTAATATTTTGGTCTATGTCAGTTAATGCTACAACAAGATTGGGTTGAGGCACGATTGGCTCAAAAATGTATTCCCTAGGCTCCCTAGGTCCCGTGATTGTCATACAAGATCAATATAGGCCGAACTGAAATGAAATAAACTAATTATGCAAGATATATCTACAACATATATATATATATATATATATATATATTCCTCTTTTTTTATATTTGTGATAGAATTTTAAATAGAATTAAAAGAGAAACTAATCTAATACATTCAGAAAATGACAACTAATCTAATAACAAAATTGAAACAAGCAAGGTAGCTCGATGTAGCTACTTGCCTGTGCAGTTGTGAGTTTATCCTAAATAACTAGATAGCTTATTAACTTAATTGAAAGATTCTTGATCCTACCTCAGAAGTGAGGAATGAATCATAGTTTCTCAGAAACTATCAATCCCCACAGCTTCCTTGGCAATATCAAAAATGAAACTTAACTGAAATGAAATATTTCACTACTCTATTTGATATGTTTAAAATAGAACTTTGATAGATAAAACCTAGAATTTGCAGAACAGTGGTGAATCCAGTAGTGTATGATTTTGTCCCGTCAGAATGATCTCCTCGTTCCTTCGTATTCACGTGAATCCAGAAGAGTGTGTAATGCAAGCTTTGGATATAGACCGAATATAATGCGAGTAGGAGAGGTACAATGCAAGTGATAGAGCTTGGTGTATGTAATTCCTAGTGGGATTTATTGCGGGAATACAACACAAGTGTACCGAGAGATTCTAGAATCTACCTTCTGTGAAGAACACAACCTGCATCTCTTAATGGATTCAATCTACAAATGACACTACTCTGCTCTATACTAATTTTTATGAACAACAATGAACAAGACTGAAGCAAGAAGAACGAATGGCTTCCAACAGCAAAGGAAAACTAGTATGGATGCAAACATGAAAACAATATGAGCTCTAAACAAGAAATTGAAAGACTAAACAATGGAAATGAGAAGTTGAGGGGCCATTTGCGTGAAAACAAGCTGGCTATTTATAGATTTCACATTCACCCAAAGGTAATTCCCATTAGAACTCTTTTACCATTAAACAATGAAGAAATGCTATTCTAGGGAACACAAAACATTAATACGAGCTAAGGCGGTTGAGAAAAGCTGGTGAAAGTTGAAAAATTATGTGAGTCATGATCAAAGGAGCATGTTGGAAAACACGTGAAGGACCGCCGCCCTGAGAAGGTCGGCGGTTACAGGACCGCCGCCCTGGTAGGGTGGCGGTCACTAGACCGCCTCCCTAGCAGGGCGGTAGTTTCGTCACTGAAGGTCAAAAGCTTAGAAAAAGGAAGGTAGAGGATAAAGCGAAGCACAAGGAAATTGAATAAAGCATTTGGGATGTTAACATATACTTCGTGAGCTTCTCTGGATCCCGAACACCTTGTGAGGTGACCTATATCATCATATGGGCATGTGTAACATCGTTCTGACGATACGGTACCCTACAATTTTGGGTACGTAAATATTACCCCCTCAGAGAAGCATTTTAACCATGAAGAGGCATAAAACGGTGGGTCCGAGTATAGCGGTCCCAAAAATGGGAAGCTAGAAATTATACCTGACATGTCCGTGTGTCGAAACGTTGTTATCCAAGTTCCCGCTACCATTTGCACGGGGATGAGAACTTACCTCCATCGGTGCTCTAGACCTAAAAAAGGGGCATTCAAAATGAGTCAAAACACTATATATATAAAATAGGACCATTTTCCTATTCATTTGTGCGTGTTGAATTGATAGTTTTTGAGCTATGGGACCCATGGTGATGGTTTTCAATGAGAGTGTAGTTGGAACGTTCGTATCAAGATAGCGATCATGCCTCCGTGAGCAGAACCTCAACCCACGAGATCCCAAGTTAGTTCTTCTTGATTTAACGTTTTTGCACCCAAAATGTTAAAATGATGGAATCTTTGTTGTGGGGGGGTTATTTTTAGAAATGTCAGTTTTTAATGTGTCTCTTAGGGGGGACGCCTAATGGGTAGGCTTTTGTTTTAGCTAAAACGGTCATTTTTTTGTATTTTTAAGAACTTTTAAGGTATGTGACCCGTTTGTAGTCACGGGACAGGACCGCCGCTCTTAGCAGGGCGGTGGTTATAGGACCACCACCTTTTAAGGCGGCGGTTACGGAACCGCCACCCTGTTCAGGGCGGTGGTCCTCTATAGAGTGTTAAAACAACACTAGTTTGAGTTTATTTTTGTATTTTTAGTATTCTTACTTGTTTTAATGATTTTTCCAATGTAATATTGGCACTAACTTGCTTCTTTTTACACATTTCTAGGTGTTTTGCAGAAGAAGGAAGAGTACATTAGATGGAGCCGAGAGAGGGAGTGTGATTGGCTTCCAGCAGTGTTAGATGCACTCTCTCAGGCTGAGCAGGATACTCTCCAGAGGGTAGGCATATTGAGGATTGCACGGGTCCCCCACGTTGCACCTACTAGTCACATATTATGTGACTTATTTTCTTACTGCGATGCAGATCAAAACACCTTATGATTTCTAGGTGTTAGGGGTGAGTGGACTATCACCCTAGAGGATGTCTACCACATTTTGGGAGTCCCGATTATTAGGAGGAGACTTTCATTTGATACAGCAGTATCCAGAGCTTAGGTGACTCAATGGGCCACCTATATGGGAGACGCAGTTGTCTCTACTGGTTCAAAGAAGGGGGTGAAGGTCCATTATATTCCTGGCTTGCCCATCCCTTTGATCCGTCAGGCCATTATGGGCATCCTTGCTTCGAGATTGATCAGGAACAAGGGAGGGGATAGTTTTCTCTACTGCTGGGCCCCCATCATCACACAGATTGAGGCACATGATCAGATTTATGCCTGGGGAGCCGATATACTTGGGACCACCTATCACGACTTATACAGGGTGGTTCGATTATAGGGACAGTCGCTGAGTCATCCGACCCTATTTATGAGCTAGGTCTATGAGTGCATTATCCCTTATGGGAGAGGTATAGAGGTGGAGGATCCCAGGGCCATGAGGGCAGCTAGATGGAAAGAGATGACGGTGCCTAGAGCACCCCACTAGCCAGTTGCTTCCTTGACTACTGAGGATATGGAGGCCACACCTTATCAGGCCATGGCGGGGTTGTGGGGTGAGGAGACACTTACTTTGATTTCCTGCTCTACTACAGGGTAGCTTGTGGATAGGACGGGGAAGGTAGAGACACAGCCCTTTGATCAAGTGCCTCAGTAGTTTGGCCTTACTTACATTGACATGCTTCCCCCAGTGGTGCCAGTGTTTAGATCAGTTCGGGAGGCTAGCGGAGGTCCTAGAGGCCCAGGTTAGACTAATGTTACTCCTGGTGTCCCTATTGCAGCCAGGAGGGTGGTACGCGCTTGAGAGAGAATAGGTGCTCCTCAGGCACCTTTACTTCGGATTGTTTCCGGTCTTGCCGATAGCAGTGATAACCCTATTAATATAGACTCTGAGTCTAAGGAGTTCACAGGGGGAGAGATGGAGGAAAATACCGAGGACATGGAGATAAGCGAGTCAGGTGGGGAAGAGGATAGTGATCTTGAGTGGCATGACACTCAGGAGATCCTACAAGATGAGAGGGCAGAGCAGAGCGTGGAGAGGGTGACTCTAGTCTCAGAGGAGTTACTATCTCAGGACCTAGGTGGAGAGGACGAGTCTGTGGCAGGATGCCATGTTGCCCCAAACATAAGAGGGGGACACCAGTTGGTGGTAGCATCCGTGGCAAGTGCGGATCCCAAAGATCCTTCTTGGAGGCCCGGAGATCCAAGTGAGTTTTCACTCTTCTTTTGATATTTATTTTAGCTAGAATTGCCTTAGTTACTACCTCTCTTTTTGTTCATCCTTGGTTTCACCTTTTGATTATTTTCTAATTTGTTTTGTCCTTTTCTTGTAGAGACTACTGATGAGTGGCGAGACTTGATTCGCTGGGTATGTACTGACACCCTAATGCTCCCCACAAAGAAGACTCATGTTGAGCTATCTGTGGATGTAGGGGAGCCTTCAACAGCCAGTAGGCATACCGATGTTTTTTCCCCTGTCTGGCATGTGGCCAAGATGGTGACTTCCCTCTATGCCGAGGTAGCTGGGCATAGGGCTGAAAAGTTCCTGATGAGGAGGATCCACTCTCATAGTGAGGCTACAGCTACTGTTCAGGACCGCGAGCCCTCAGTGCACTCAGAGCGTTGGCGTAGCCGGAGTCCTAGACATCATCGTGCGCCTTCGAAGGGATCCCATAGGGATTGAGAGGCCACTTGGCTCTTTTTGTAGTGACCTTTGTTAGGTTGTTTATATGAGTATTTTTGTACTTTTTCGGGCTCATTGAGTGTTTTGACCATGCCTAGTGCATGATGGCATTGTATATGAAACCTGATTTGTATATATATATATATATATATATATATATATATATATATATATATATATATATATCTTTGGATCTAGACTCTTGGTATCTTGAATTTTGTGACTCATTTTCTAAATTTTTTAGATGTTTTTAGAATATTTTTCTTTTCATGTTTCCAGAATGTATGCAATGGACAAAAAATGATAGTAAATAGAATGTTTTACTTTATATGTTTTTCCCGTGCTAATATGAGATGATACTAACATATGGTAGTACTGAACTTTTGAACTCTTTGGGCAATATTTGTAATTCCTTCTTATATTGGAAAAATGTGATGAATTCATAGTGATAAAGAGATGAACTTGCCCCAATCCCAAATCCACACAACTAGTAAGACGTGAGGGCTCAACACCAAGAATTAGGAAGGGCACAAGTGGTATGACCTTGATTGAATGGAATGATGAAAGACAGAAAAACCAAGAACAAGAACCAAATTTGGACCTACACACCCACCCTACTCGGAAATACTACCAAGCTTAGAAGGCTACTTACTTTTTAGTTTATCTAGACTTAGATTCATAAATGGCAACTTGGTTGACAAAATCTGGTTTTGAGGATTTGATCTCTTTGGAATTTGGATGTTTGGATATTTGCTTTCTCTTAACATAATTTGACTTTTGTTTTTAGCATACCAAGATTTGTTAGTTTGTGTGACTGGACCCCCCACACCCCGCCTCACGCTACTAGTAAGAAGCATGGGGTTGTCACCAAAGGCAAGATACAGGCGAGTAAGGGCACTTCTTTCCTTTCCCAACCTCACATCACCAGTAAGAGATGTGGGCTTATCACCGAAGGTTGATGGGGCAAAGAAGTGTGTAAAATAAAATATTTTGTTTGCTTGGTGCTTTTGATTTCATTTGACATTTCTGATCTAAGACTTTAGGATATCCTTTCTTTCCAAGAGATTTTAAGAGGGATAGATGTGACACCAAGAAGCTTCCAGAATAGACCGTAGGAAAGGACAACTTTACCTAGTAGAAAGAAAGAGCAAAGCCAAGTATGCAGGTCTTGGTATGGTTTCCGTCAATGTTTGTCTATCGAAATTGATGAGAAAATTTGAAAATATTTGATGATGTTTGAAGAAGTGTGATATGAATATTTTTGCCAATATCTTCAGAAATTTGTAACAGTTTTTTAAAACTAAGCTCCTGAACTATCATTTTTACGAAATGGATAGAATGAAGTAGCTAAAAGACTAATGCAATGTAGGTAGCTATAATGTACTACCAATGACTTTGACATTTTATGCGTAAAACCGCTTAAGGTGCAAGGAATTGATAGTTTCACCAAATTCCTCACCTTCTAGTGTGCACAAGAGATACGCATCATTTCTGTAGTCCTTCATGACTCGGTATGGGCCCAACCAGTTGGGCCAGAACTTCATTCCTTCGCTAGTTTTCTTATCGATCAGGTTGTCTAGTCTTAGAACTAGATCTCCTTCATATATTTCTCACTCATAGACTTTTTTGTTATACTGCCAGCACATCTGGTCAGCATAGGCTCTATGTCGTTGTTTCACATTTGACCTAGCCATGTCAAGCCTTTCTAGTTGAGAGATGCATGCCTCCTTGTAAGCTTCCTCATCCAGAATCCCTTGTAATGAGATGCAGAGACTGGGTATTTCAACCTCAAGTGGGAGAACTACTTCTGCTCTGAATACCAGCGAGAAAGGAGTTGCTCTTGTTGGTGTTCTTATTGAGGTTCGGTGGGCCCACAAGGCCGGATATAATTTTAAATGCCAATCTCGTTTGTTTTCCTTTACTGTTTTGAGGATAATAGCTTTCAATGTTTTGTTTATCGCTTCAGCCTGCCCATTGGCTTGAGGGTAGTAAAGAGAGGTTGTGTGATGGTTTATCTTGAACTTGTTACATAACTCACGAACCTCGTCATTCTTAAAGGATGTGCCATTATCTGAGATAATGACTTGTGGGACACCATACCTACAGATAATTTGGTTCAAAATGAATTTGGCAATCACCGAACCTGGCACAGTGGTGAGAGGCATGGCCTCCACCCATTTGGTAAAATATTCCATGGCTATGATTATAAAATTATGGCCATCGGTTGATGAGGGAGAGAATTTCCCTATTAAGTCTAGACCCCAAGTGGAGAAGGGCCACGGATTCGCTATTGGTTGTAGGGATTGTGCTGGCATGTGAATCTTGTGAGAGAATTCTTGACATTTGTGGCATTTGCGTACAAATTCCACTGCGTCATGCACGAGAGTGGGCCAAAAATAGCCCATCCGATGTATTTTGCGAGCGGTAGCGTGACAACCGAAGTGGCCCCCACATATCCCACTATGGGATTCATGAAGAATCCTCTTGGATTCTTCTATGTCGACGCATCTTAGAAGCATGTCGTCGAAGGCTCTGCGATAGAGTACTTGGTCTAAAACAACATATTTAGCGGTAATAATGTGTAACCGCCTTCTTTGTTGTGACGTGGCACTTTTCGGGTATGTATGGCCCATGATAAAATTGATGATATCATTATACTAGGGACATGTAGAAATGGGGGGTTTGGTTTCGACGAAGTATACACATTCATTAAGAAAGTCTAGATCTACTAGCTCGCGTCCATCTAGTGGATTGTTAGCTAACTAGTCTGCAATGATTTGAACTTTAACGTATTTTTTATTTACAAATGTTAACTCAAATTCTCCCATTAGGGTTATGAAATGGCCAGCCTTTTTAGATAAAGATCCTTATGTGAGAAATGTTCATAAATGGTCTGTCTTTACAATGACCCTTATTTCCTAGTTTAACATGTACTGTCTCAAACGTTTTGTTGCAAAAATTATGGCAAGGCATTCTCTCTCTTCTTGTGTGTAACATGTTTCATAATCAAGCAACGTTCAGCTAATGAAATAGATCACACATTCTCGTTTATCATCGTCTTCTTGAGCCAGTATGCAGGCTAGCGAGACATGAGTGGCTCATGAGTATAGAATCAAAGGGTGGTCTGGCTTGGGAGGCATTAGCATGGGTGGTGACAACAAGAAGCGCTTAACTGCTTCGAAGGCCTCATTACAATCTTCAGTCTAATCGATACTATAATATTTCTTGAGTAGATTGTTGATTGGATGAATGGCAAAGCTTAAATTTGGGATGAACCTTCGGATTGCATCGAGTTTCCCAAGAAATGACCTGATTTCAGACTCGTCTGAAGGTGGGATCATTTCAAGAACAGCCCATATTTTGGCTGGATCAACATCAATCCCTCATGAAGATGTAATGTATCCTAGAAGTTTGCCTCCTGTTACACCAAAGACGCACTTCTCTAGGTTTAATGTGACACCATACTCAATTAGTTGTGAGAGGATGATACGGAGCACTTCCATATGATCACAGCATTTCTTGGCCTTGGCCAACAAGTCATTCACATATGATTCCACAATTTTATGGATAAGATCATGGAATATATAAGTCATTTCCTGCTGATACGTAGCGTCGGCATTCTTAAGACCAAATGGCATGACAACATAACAATAAGTTCCCCAGGGAGTTATAAATGTGGTTTTGGCTTGATCTTGTTCGGATATTTTAATCTGATTGTTCCCTGAGAACCCATCCATGAGGGACAACAGTTCAAATCTAGTTGTTGCATCACCGATAACGTAAATGGATGGTAATGGGAAATCATTCTTGGGACAAGCTTTGTTAATATCCCGAAATTCTATACAAATACATATCCTCCCATTCTTTTTTAGGACGGGAACGATATTAGACACCCATTGTGAATAGTCAATGGGCTTGATGAATCCTACTTGGAGAAGTTTTACTACTTCCTCTTTTACCATGAGAGCAAATTTTGGCTTCATTGGTCTTGACTTTTATTTAATTGGCTTCACATCTAGTTTAGTGACAAGATTATGTACCGCAACTTGTGGTGTGATACCTGTCATTTCTTTATAATTAAATGCAAAATCCTTTTGATGTTCTTTGAGGATTTGGGTGTGTATTTCTATTTCTTCTGGAGTTAACGAGGATCCCAACTTCAAAATTTGGGGTTCTTCCTTCGTTCCAATGTTTATGTCAATGGTTTCTTCTATCAAAGAAGTGTTACCTTCTTCAAATTCAGGTGGGGCTAGAGGTAGTTCCAAGCTTTCTCCATTTTCTATCTCGTAGATATCAAGATCCTTCTGTGGGGGAGACTCTACCATGGGATTTCCAAAGTAGGAAGAGGAGTGTGGTATTAGGGAAAGATCAACTATAGGGTGAGCAAGGTGTAGCTCTGCATAGGCATTTAGATATTTGAGAGTGACTTTATCATTTTCAACATGATGTAAGATAGAAGATTCATTCTCAGTTGTATGTGTTAGAAGAGGGTTTGTTGACATTTTCTTCACCAATGGTTTAGTACAAAGTGATACCTTGAAAATTGTATCTTCCAACTCATTACTTGGGGTAAAACGTGAAGTTGAGGTTGCTATTGAATCTGCGACAAGGTTCTATTCTCGTGGGATTACCTCAATGGATATGAATTTGAATCCTTTGCTTAGATCTAATATCTTTGTTTTATAGAGTTGTAAGTGTTCAGCTCTAGTCTCATATACTTCAGAGACTTGGTTTGCAACTAATTGCGAGTCTCCTAAGACTTTGATGTCATTAACACCAATCCTTTTGGCTATGATGAGGCCAAGGAGGAGGGCTTCGTACTCAGTGTCGTTGTTTGTACATTCAAAGTTTAACTTAACACTAAAATTTGGGATCTTTCCCTCAGGAGAAGTAAAGATCACACCTGCCCCGGCTCCATAGCGGCATCTAGCTCCATCGAAGTGGAGAGTCTAATATTTACTAGGAAAAATGGATGCTGGGACATTCTTTGCTTATGTTTCTTCTGTTTCGGTTACTTGTACCATGCAAAGTTCCTCTGCTGGAAGAGAACCAACTCCTAGGGTACATCCCATACCTGTGGAATCAAATGGTAGGAAAATTGGTAGATCTTATTCCAGTAACTCAACAATTTTTGCAGTAGTTCCTGATGACACTGTTTCTACAATGTTAGCTTCATCCTTGAGGGCTAGGATGCCCTTGACTAGGTTCATAATTTCTAGTTCTATTGTAGGTATTAATTTTTCTTCTGGTTTTGAGTCAATTGGTTTGTTAAGTTGGTTTGTTGGGAGTTCAAACTAAGAGTGAATGCCTAGTCTTTTCTTCAGGTCTGCTAGGTGTATGTCGAATGGTTTTGGGTCACCTTTTGCTACAAATATTAGATTGATAAAATGTAATCAAACCATGAAAAGGAGTTATTCTTATCGCAAACTCACCATTCCAACTAAATGTAATATAGCGTCAAGTTCAAATAAGAACAAAAGTTCATTTTCCTTATTATGATCACCTTACATATTGACCAAACAAGGATTGTGTTTATATAATATCTATGAATATACATCATAATCTATTTCATTGCAATATATTTTAGAAATTTTAGAGATAATATATTATTCAAACTATCTTTAAAAAATTGATTTCTCCATCTCTATAACACAATGAGGATGAATTTTATAAGCATATACAAGTTCAAAGTAATGTCGCATATTATTACATACAACCCCCATGCCCCACTCTCAAAAAACATGAGCCCTAGCTCTTATAAAAAATACTAGCTAGCAAATGCAAGAGGACATATTGTATTTTGTTTTCCTTGAGATGGTAGAATAGGGCAACAACAAGGTCAATGATAACAAAAATGCAACAAAAATAGTATTATGGTTTGGAAAGTTATTTTTTTGGGACTTTGTAGTGGAGGGGATTTTTCTTGATGATAACAACGTATTCTCTTTGTGCATCAACTATGCCCAATGCTCAGGCCCAAAATTGTCCATTTGTTTTGGATTGTTAGTATTTTGGGCTTATTTGAGAAAGAACTGAATTTAAGATAAGAGTAAATTCATACATTTTCTACTAAGGGTGATGTTGCCCAGGGCTATCATATACCTATTTTACCATCTTAAGGGTGGGTGTTTACCCATTTACAAAAAAAAACATATATAGTTATAAACCTTATGGACATATTAAATGAGAGAGAGAGAGAGAGAGAGAGAGAGAGAGAGAGAGAGAGAGAGAGAGAGAGAGAGAGAGAGAGAGAGAGAGAGAGAGTGTTGCTAACCTAAGCAAGGGAGTCCATGATTTCTCTAAGCTATGGTAGAGGCATGTGAATATGTATTTATACAATGCAGCATTATTTTAATATTTGGTAATGTCTAAAATGTATATAGGAAGCAACCAATCTCGCGAGTTAGGATATTAGCTATTCTAGTGAATGGATGTTATCATCATCATTATTGCATCCCTCCCTAGATGCCCACATCCATGTCTCTCTGTCACTATTGTCGTTATTTCCCAAGATGTCATTGTTTGACTATGAGAATATATTCTCGCTCTGTAGTGAATATGATGACAAATTCTTGTCATTTTTCTCTAGTTTTTTGGGTTTTCATTCTTCTTTATTTTTTAAAAATATCTTTTTACTGTTAGAATGAGATCAAAATTGGGGGATAGAGGTAGCGTGCATGGGAACTCATGTTGTTTGGCATGGGGTTAGCATGACAGGACCACTTGTTGGCATATGTAGAAGTCCACCTTAGCTTCTGAGGGTGGTAATGCATGACGAAAAAGCATGGTGTTTGTATCCATTGACATGCACACAAAAAGTGCATCTATTCATGGAGATAGTCAACACCCACTATAATACTAAAAATGAAGTTTTCTTGTACACCAAGGCACGACCTAGGGACTTGGATGGAAGTGCAACATATTAGATGACTACAACTAAGGTCCAAACAATTAATTTTAGCATTAAAAGGTTCAATACTTAGAAATTTCATAATTTTTCTCACAATGAAGTCAAAACAGTATTTTACTGAATGACTACATTGTGATCATGACAACTTAGAACTTAGAGTTTTCATAAGGGGATCAAATTTTAGGTATAAACAAACCCAACCTCTGTTGTTTTTGGTATATTCCTACGGGATTTTACCTTGATGGATGGTGAAAAACCATATTTTACCATCATCCAAGCACTAATTGGGTTACAAATAGTCGTGGATGGTTAGACAAATCATGCCTTACCCACCATCTACACCAATTAGACAACTTTTGATTTTTATTTTATAATGTTATATCTAATAATTTGTCTAACTGAGATGTTATTTTTTCCATGTCGTCAATGTTTTCAAACAAACAGCTAGTTTCCTCTACTTTTTGCCAAGATTTCAGATCGTTATTCAACTCAGTGGGAAGTTTTAATGTGATGACCTCAACAACATCGACAATGATGAAAAATTGGAGGAAGCTTCGAAAGTGTGTATAAAATGCAATGACATAAATTTGAATGAATTAATAGGAATATCTTATCTTGTAATTTAAGGATCAACAACAATGGATGAAAGGGAATGGAAACTTAAAGTATATCTCTATTAATCAAATACAATAATAAAACATATTTTTGTTTTATTTAATTACAAAGTAGTCGATGCTTTAATGGAACATGCAGTTAATATATTTTGAGCAAAAATTATTCTTATTTAGAGGAGCTTGTAGTATCAGCAGAAGTTGGGATAGCTACAAGAGTTGATATTGATGGAATAGTGCGGGGCATATTGGAATGAGTTTGATGGATTTCTTGTGATATCTTTGCCAGTGCGCCCTCCACGTGCCGCATGCTCGGCCGCTTTTCAGAAGCTTCACAGCTGCACCACAAACCAAGCTGTAAAAGACTCTGTATCGTCGAATACTTCACTTGTTCTTCATCTTCTTCATCCCTCTCATTATCAATTTCCTCCAAATGGATCGCTTGAATGCAATTTTCAAGAATACTCGAAAATGTTGTTGAAACCCAGCCGGATAAAGTTAGTCCACCGGTGAACATTTCATCCGTTGGCCGCTTTTGGGTGAGCACCTCCAAAACCAGAATTCCGTAACTGTACACATCTCCTTTGGTGGAAATTGTTCCCCCGATTCCGTATTCTGCATAAAACATGAACAATGTCGGTTTAAAACCAGTGATACTAGATCGATCAGCTAAATAAAAGAGGAAAATTGACTGACCAGGGGGAATATAGCCCACTGTTCCTTTGAGCGCGGTCGTTGCGGTGAGGCCGTCGTCGGTTGGACTGAAGAGCCGTGCAATTCCGAAATCGGCAACGTGAGCAGTCATTTGTTCGTCCAACAGAACATTCTGCGGTTTCAAATCGCAGTGCACGATTGGCGGGGAGTACTCGCGATGCAGGTAAGACACTCCTTGCGCCACATCACACAGAATGCTCAGCCGCCGCTGCAAGCTCAGCCGCCCTGCAGTTTCCATTTCCCCGTGCAAATGTTGATCCAAGCTTCCGTTTGCCATGAGCGGCAGAACCAGAGCTTTGAACTCCGGTGTCGAGCACGAAGTTATTATCTTTACCAGATTGCGATGGCGGACTTTCCCCAGTGCTTTGCATTCTCTGAGGAAGCTTCTCTCCGCGCGTTCCGAGTTCGAATCCGTGAACACCTTCACTGCAATTCTGTCACCGCTGGATAAAACGCCTCTGTAAACAGAACCGCAGCTACCGGCACCGATTAAATTACTGGGGCTGAAGTCTCCGGTTGCTCTTCTCAGTTCTTCCGTCGAGATCTTCGGATACCCTGCTGTTTTTACTAAAGTGGATTCAGATCTTTTTAGAGGAATGTAGGTGTATATTATCCAAAACCCCAGCCCGGTTAAACAAAATGCTGCAAATACACCAACGAGCGCGGCAATTAAAATTGTCTTCCTCTTCTTCTTTGTGGAAATGTGGTGCTTGTTTGTAGGTGAAGAGCAGGCCGCCAAACCCGAACAATCACCGCACAGTCCCGGATTTCCGAGAAAGGATACCCTGTTCGTCTTCTTGAAGGCGCCCGAGCATGGGATTCGACCTGTGAAATTATTATAGGAAACATCTAAGAGTTCGAGCATTTCAAGCTTGGACATGGAGTAGGGAACAGGCCCCGTGATATTGTTGTGAGACAAATCCAGATACTCGAGGATTGATAGTTTCTGCCCGATTGCTGATGGAAGGACGCCGACCAGACGATTGTGAGAGAGGTTCAGGTACTGTACGCCTACTAAGCCTGTAATCTGGGCGGGGATGCTCCCGGAGAGTTTATTTACAGAGAGATCTATGGCCTGTATCATTTGCATTCCTCCGATTTCTGCAGGGACCGGTCCCGTTAATGCGTTCACAGACAAATCTAAAAAGGAATTCAGATTCCGGAGGTTAGCAACTTCTAAAGGGATAGTGCCAGAAAGATTGTTACAGCACAGATGAAGATCCTCAAGAAATGCACACTGTCCAATTTCTGGAGGTATCCTTCCGTAGAACTGGTTCATGCTCAAATTCAGCGTTCTGAGATTGCTGAGTTTCCCTATGCTCTCCGGGATCAACCCAGATAACATATTGTCATTGAGATTGACATATTCAAGGCGGCCTTGTAAAAATTGGATTTCTATGGGAATGTTTCCTTGTAATTTATTGTAACTGAGATCTATGGCTGTGAGATTATGAAGATTTCCTATTTCGGAAGGAATGGTGCCTACAAGGGAATTTTCGTCCATGTAGAATTGTACCAGGGAATAAAGATTTCCGATCTCTTTGGGTATGCTTCCACTGATATTGTTCATTTCTAAGTTGAGGAAAATGAGGGTATCTGAGAGCTTACCGATGGAAGCAGGCACCGTGCCTGTGAGATGATTTCTCGACAGATCAAGCTTTTGTAATTTTGGGCAATTGGAAAGCGCCTCCAGTATCGGTATCGGTCCAGACGTTGTTCCGCTGACGAACACATTAGAATGTATATTGAGGGTGACGAGCCTGGACAGCGTGCCCAATTCCTGAGGTATAGTTCCTCCCACCTTATTAAACCCTAGCTCCACATGTGAAAGGCGAGAACAGTTTGCTAGCGATTTGGGAATGGTGCCGCTGAGATTGTTCCCGGCCAGAAACAAAAAGTCCAAATTAGGAAGCCTGGCTCCAATGTCTGAAGGTATGGAGCCGAAGAAACTGTTGAAGTTCAATGACAGGTTCCGCAGCCCTGTACAGTTGAACAGAGAAGGGGGAATGTGGCCTGTGAGATAATTATTTTCCAGAGAAATGAACACAAGTCGAGACAGCATGCCCATTTCTCCAGGAACTCTGCCGGTCAGATTGTTTTGAGCAAGATCGATCTTTCGCAGCATAGAACAGTTCCCCAATGCTCCGGGAATGTTTCCGCTGTGGTTGTTGCCGTAAGAAGACAGTATTTGCAGGGCACCTAAATTTCCAAGCTCGGGGGGAATGCTTTCCGTCAGATGATTTTTGGAGAGGTAAAGCTCCCTCAGTTGTCGAAGGCGTCCCAGTGCCGGAGGAATGTGACCGTCAAAGCCGTTGCGGGACAAGTCCAGGAATTTAAGAGACGACAGATTTCCAAGCTCGGGAGGGATGAATCCCACCAAGCTCAGATTTCTGAGGTCGATTCCCACAACAACACGCCGTTTGCACAGAATTCCCGTCCAGTTGCAGACATGCTTAGATGTTTCGTTCCAATTCTCCAATGCTGAAAATGGATCATTCGTCACTGCAACTCTTAAAGCCAACAGAGTTTCCACTGTATTTTCATTTTCACCTGGTTGTTTCGCTGAAACAATTACTAGTAGCACAAGAGCATATTCCAGCAGCAGAAACAAAGTGGAACGACCCATGGTTAATCTCAGGCCAAGCCTACTAGAGTTCTATGTGTGACCCAGAAACGAAAGAATTCCTAAATATTAACTCCATTGTAGTCATTTTGTGCAGGAGTCGAGGTCTTGAAACTCAGGCCAGGGCACCACATGAGTCATTTTTGTCAGGGTTTAAGGTTGTGTAGGGTAAAGCCTTTTTATCAGGTTTTTTCTCTATTTGGTCTTTGTTCTCAAGAATCAAGAAGAATATAAACTCTTTGAATTCAGAAGAATCAAGTTTATGGTGTGAGAAGAATAATTTAGAAAAGTTGAGCCAATGAGCCATGGCGTTAGTGGGTTTCTTAGTGGGGTACCATATTTGTGAGTGCGCAACTTATCCATTTGACTGTCAATTTCCTGTCTTGAAATTTCCAAAAGCTGTTGATCCACTATTCGTATTCTTCGTACAACTTCGAAAACTGAATATATGTTTCCTACGCGTTTTATGTAAAAATATTTCACGGCCGTTTCCGCGTTTCATGTAAATATTTGCAAAAATTAGGAAAAAATTATAGTCTTTTACATTTTACGGATTTAAAATATGAATTAATTTTATATAGATCTATATACTAATTATACAGTAAGCATAAATATATATTTAAATTTTGTAAAAAAGAAACAAAGCTTTTTTATTTTGATAACATTGTTAGTGCTTTGGAGAAAACACAACATGTACATTTGATTTCTTCATAATTTGTTGGGAAAAGTATCAACAATTTTTTTATTTTATCATTAATGATATTATTAAAAGTACAACCACAATGTGACACATAGGGTGTTCCACTATATACACACTTTTCAAATGTTTTATACCAATTATTTATGTATTAAATCAATTCAAAATATACATTTTCCTTCAAATAAACTCATAAAACAAAAATAGTGATGTGACATAAACATATGCTATATAGTGATATAAATTTTCTGCACTAACAAGCCACTTACATAGCATCCCTAAGTTAAGGTGCGCGGTCATAGGTTCTATACTGATAAGTTGTCAATCGCTTCACTCAAAAAAATTATGGCCATCACATTAAAAGTTTTTTTAAATTCTCTTGAATCGAGAAATGGATATATTAGTAGTTGCTTGTCATTAGGATCAATGATTGATAATTGTTTTTGCATGAATGTTGAAATCCATTCCATATAAATTTTAACTAATTTCTATATATTAAACATTAATATAAATTATATTCATCCATAAACATATTTTTTCTTTTACTTTTCACTATGGGTGATCAAATTTGAAGATGTATATTTATCTAGCTCATAATGAAAAATTGTATAAATAATTATACTTCATCTAACAAAAATAAAATTAAGTACACATTTAATAACAAAAATGGCTAATATAAGATTAAGGACCCTTTGGCATGCCCTTAAAAAAAGCCCCTATTTATAACTAATTAGTGGTGGGAGAGGTCAAAACTTTTCCACCAATTTGCCTCCTTTGTAACAAATTAATTTATCTATTTGCTTTAGTTACTATAATTTATAACAATAAAAACAAATAAATTTCTAAACAACACCATAAAACTTAGTAATTTGCTTCGTTGAGACAATAGTTGTAACGCCCATTAAAACACACACACAAAGATAACACAACAATCAATGGATTGTTTTTTTTTTTGACTTGCTTTAAGATTAAACAACACTGCAAGTGATCTCAAGGGCTACCACCAACTCACTATAAGCTTGACACACAACATTGACCCCTAGGCACAAGGGAACCTACGACACCCATCACGAACAATTCACTTTTCTTTTCAACACGACACCACATAGAAGTCCAACCACAGAACACAGTTACAGTTAGGGGCATCCCACGATGAAAATTCTTTTAAGGTTACTTATTTTACTAAAAAAGTCTTTCAATTACGTTATAGGAGATTCAGGTGATGATTCACACAATTCTTCTAAAAAAGCTAGGTTCCTTTCTTTTATACTAGGGAGTAATTACCTTAGGATCATCTCTAATATGCCAATTACTTGTTTAATGTGTTTATTTAATAAAGGAGGTATTCAATTCCACAAGGCTATCTATCCAATCCCACGCTACTGAAACTTGTTTCATACCTTCATTGTACCAAAAGACAAGCGTAAGCTCCAATTGAGATGGAGTTCCGTCATGTTCGGAGCTATAACCTCCTAAGCAAGGATCAATGTTTATCACACCAAAGAGCAAATTACAATGTACCTAGGCAAAATTTTGGGAAAGAAGGTTATATTGAATTCATCTTGAAGATCCCATTAGTTATTAATTACCAGTCTTTTAATGAGACTTAAGAATTTATCTAGATAGGGTAAAAGCTTCATTTAGGTTTCTCTTGATTAATTTCATTAGAAGAATACATATTAAGTTTCAAAATGGATGAGTTATATTTAATGTTTTTTTTATCAATCACCATTACCCACTAAGGTCTAGCCATTTTCAAAATAAATCATTGATTACACCTTAATTACATTTTATTCCCCACAATAAGGATTAAAGTTTATTATTACAACTTAGAGTAGTAAGGATAAGTTCTGTTTATCACAAGGAAAAAGTTTCCTTATCTTCCACTTAAGGATTCTTGACTTCATTAAAAGGATTACAACCTCTTATTATTTTATTTTTTGGCATAACTTTTATGAGGATTGCCAAGCCATTTTATTATGCCGAAAATGGAATTATTACCATAATCGAGAAGTTCAGTTTAAAACACAAAGCTATAATTCAAAGAGTTCACCATTGCCCTTAACATGAAAACTAGACATGATTACAACATTTACTAATCCACACAGCACACAAACCAACGGTGTCAACTGATATGAAATTACCTTGACTTGGAACAAAAGGATAATCAAAATTGGTCAAACAAAGCTATGCTATTTTCAAGATTACTATATTACATTAAACTACTGATAACAATGCCATGATTAAATTTATATCTTTCACAATAGTATTTACAAGTTAAGGTTTTAACTGGTTATGACAACATTACTCCACAAAACATAATTCTAAGGCATTGAGCCTCTTCTGAAATTTACACAAAACCATTCCCGAGTTTTATAAAACATTAAGCATTTGAACAAAAGAAATTCATCAAAAAAATGATGCAACTTTCTACAATTCTTTTCCCTGATGGACGCTTGAAGAAGATATATATTGCTATTGCTATATTAAATGAATACAATGCACGCCATTAAATAGGCCGATAGGAGGAGAGCCGAGAGGTAGACGGTTATTCAACTGTCTGATAACAAATACTAACTAATGTATTAACTTGCTAACATTCCCCCCCTTAATACATTACTTTTACAAATGTACCCCCTAAACAAATCAAACTTCACTTTTTTGAGAGGCTTGGTGAGAATATCTGCAACCTAAAAATTAGTACGGAAGTACTGGAGCTGAATTTGGTGCGCTCAAGACCTATTAACGAATGTAGTGATATTTGACCTCAATATGCTTTGTTCGTTCATGAAAAATAGGATTCTTCACAAGCTTCAACACACCTTTATTGTCACAGTGAATGATGGGAGATTTCTCTTCATGAATCCCTATATCTGCAAGAATGCGACGTAACCAAATCACTTCACACATAGCTCCTCGAGTGCAGCACGGTATTCAGCCTTAGTGGATGAGAGAGCAACAACAGTTTACTTCTTACTAATGCATGAGATAGGTCCAGATCCTTGATGAAAAACATATCCTAAAGTGGATTTCCTGTCATCAACAGATCCTACATAGTCCGAGTCTGTATATTCTTATAAGAAAAACTAATTGTTCTTTTGATACTCTAGACCAAAGTCAACTGTACCTTAGACATATCTCAACACATGCTTTACTGCTATCTAATGACATTTCTTCGACTCCTACATAAATCTAGTGAGAGATAGCTCACTTCAAAGCAAAGATATGGCCTGGTATAATTCAAGTAAATGAGACTCCCCACAAGCTTCCTGTAGTGAGTGCCATCTACCTGTGGTGAATCCTGGAATCTAGATAATTGCAAACCTTTTTCCATAGGTGTGGACATTGGTTTACAATCTAAAATTCCATACTTCTCGAGGAGAGTCTTGGCATATTTCATTTGGGAGACGAAGATATGATTCTTCTTCTACCATATCTCTAAGCCAAGACAATAGTGAAGTAGCCCCAAATAAGTCCTGTCGAAGGATTTCTTCATATAATTCTTTACATCATCCACAAGATTCTTAGAACTTCTTGTGATCATAAGATCATCTACGTATAAAACCAGAATAACAATTTTTGTTTCTACCTTCTTGATATACAAATTTGTATCTGAAGGGCTACGAGTGAATCAATGTTGTAATAGGTGATCATCGATTTTTATATACCATGCCCTAGGTGCTTGTTTAAGTCCATAAAGTTACTTTATCAGATGACATACCTTGTGTGGTTGATGCTCATCTACAAAACCTTCAAGTTGGGCCATGTACACTTATTTTTTGCAGATCACCATTCAGAAAAGAACTCTTGACACCCATCTCCTGAAGTTTCCATCCATTTTCTGCTGCCAGTGCACATACAACTCTAATGGTTTTGATTTTCTCAGTGGGTGCAAAGGTCTCGTCAGATTCAATTCCTTCTTGTTAAGCATAAACCTTTGCAACAAGTCGTTCTTTGTGTTTGTTGATTGAACCATATGCCTTATATTTTTTTTTTAAAATCCATTTATAGCCAATGGATTTCTTACCTGGAGGCAGATTGATAAGTTCCCATGTGTAATTCTGAAGTAGGGAATCATATTCAGCATCCATAGCTTTTTTCCACTGTGGTTGGTCTAATGCCTCACGAACAGTTTTAGGTTCGGTGCTCTCAACAACTAAACTCATGAGTGCAAAATTTACCTCATGTCTGGCTTGACTTCGTGTTCTAACTCCCATAGAAGTTCTTGGAAGTGAGTTCAGGTGTGCATCCTTGATATTATTCTGGACGCATTTCAGACATTTGTGTTATTGCTACTGATGTGAAGATGTGTTTTCCAGTGTGCCTAGATCAATGAATAAGTCTCCACTCAGCTCTTCTTCTCTCTGAGAAGAATCATCTTGCCCATCATCTAGATGTGTGAGCAATCTATGTGACAAGGTCAGTACTGGATCTCCATTGTGTGGCAGGGAGTCAAAGGATGACTCATCACACACCACATCTTGACTCTCGTAGATCTTCTTCGTCTAAGGATCCATGAGATGATATGCCTTTGAGCTAGTACTATACCCCAAGAAAAGACATGGCAGTGTCTTTGGATCGATCTTCTTCCTTCTTCTTATCTGGAACATGCATATATGCAGTACAACCAAAATATCTCATATGAAAGAATAGAATGTTTACGACCAGTCCATAGCTCTTCCGGTGTCTTGTTCTACAAGATCTTCATGGGTTCCTGGTTGAGTAGATACACTACTATCTGGACTACTTCTACCTAAAACTGATCCTCCAACTTGGTGGTTGAAAGAAGACAACGAGCCATCTCTATGACAGTCCTTTTGTGTCGCTTGGAAATCCCATTCTATTGGGGAGTGTAGGCTAGCAGTCAGATGTTGCTGAATGCCATACTTCTTCAGGTATTCTAAGAATTTCTTTGATACAAATTCCCTCCCTCGAACTGATGCAGAGGAGAAGGAGAGGCTTCCTAGACTGCCTGGTGGCTTACTGGTAAAAGGTTTGGAAATTGGCAAGTGCCTCACTCTTCTTCCGGAGAAAATATACCCACATTTTCCGTGAGTAATCATCAATGATGAGCTGGAAGTATTCAAAACCTAGGAAGCTAGCTGGAAGGGGTCCACACAAATTGGTATGTACTACCTAAAGATGTTTTGTAGAATGATAAAAGCTCTATTTGAACAGACCTCTATGTTTGTTTGCCTGCAAGACATCTTGAGAAAACATGTAAGGAATGGGAGAGTGGAGGAAGCCCTCTTACCATTTCCTTGGCATTGAGCTAATGCAGAGCCCCGACAGAAAGATGACCATATCAGAAGTGACATAGTGCAGTGGACTCCGCCGTTGAAGTAGAGAGAGCAATGTTAGATGAAGTGACCGCATCTAATGTAAATAGACGACCCTTCATAAATGCTCGAACAATAACTGAGTCTCCCTAGGAAATGATGTAGAACTTGACCCATTTCTCAACAAAGAATTCAACTTGCATTCGATGATTAAGAAGCTAACTCACAGACAAAAGATACTTGAGGTCAAACATAGAACATATAGTACCTTCATGTCAGTGTACATCTTCATGTTCCTGAGAGGAATGATGACATCACCAATCCTCTGCTGCACTATATACTCCTGATTATCTACGATGGTGATCCGATCTCCAGTGGGCTGGTCACTTAGGGTATGGAACAACTTCTTATTGCTAGTCATGTGTTTGCTGGCACCTGAATCAATCAACCAGACACTCTTCTGATGGGTGCAAAGTCTACGAGACTAGGACAATGTCTGAATGAGTCGTATCTGGAACCTCTTCATCAGAGGAGGCATCCCGTTGAGAAATAATATGACCCTTCCGCCTCTGATTACGAGCACACCATTGGGATTTCTTGGAATATCCTTGGCTAGAAGTGCTCTCTTCATAAGAGTTTCCATAGTTGCGACCATTGTAATAACAGTTCGCAGTCGTGTGTGTATTCGTGGAGAAAATGTGGCACCATCGATCCGCCTTGTTTTTATGTTGCTTCTGGGGTGACCGCTGTGAGAAGCCGCTTGAAGATGGCTGCTGAGATGCTACTTCTTATTCTAGGGGGTTGACTGCCCTTTCCTAACGCTTGTTGCTATGATTTTTGCCTCGTGATGAGAGCCTTATCTTCTAAGGCTTCTATAAAACATTCAGAATGGCTTCTTCCTGCTGGATATAATTCACTAGGTTTAAAAAAACTCACCTCCTGTTGAGTAATTGTCAACGTGGTGATCAGTGTCCGAAACCGTGACGGAAGAGCTCGCAGGGTGAGTGGGACAAGCAACTTGTCGTCCACTGGTTCTCCAAGTGCAGAGAGTTCTGCACGTAACTCAGCTACACGCCGCAAGAAGGCTTCTACTGATTCGCCTTCATGCATACTCATCGTATGAAGCTTTGTCTGAAGTTGCAACTTTTTCGTTAGATTCTTAGCTTCGTAGATGGTACACAATGTGCTCCAAGCCTGAGAAGAAGCAGTTGCTTCTCGAATGTATGGCTGCACCTCATCAGAAAGACTGAGGGTGATGAGCATGAGTGCTTTCGCATCAGCCTTTTCATATTTTTCCAGCAGATCATCGTCTGCGGGAGGGGCGTCCTTGCCAGAGACAATCCCCCAAAGATCTTCGAATTGAAGAATCGTCCGCATTTTGGTTTTCCATGCGGCGAAATTTGGCCCTTTCAAGAGTTGGGCATCAGATAGCAATATTTTTGGAGCAGACATTTTTCAAAAAAACTCAAAATTCTATCTTTATTTATTTATTTATTTTCAAAATGGCTACAATTCTTACTGAAGGAATCTGTCCCGAAGATGGGCTCTATAGGCTCGTGCAGTGAGACGCCGACGCTCCTGTGGGCGTTCTATTTCGCGTTCGTCATCTGCATCATAACCACCTTCAAGTTCTGCACGAATCCGCCGTGCTTGACATCGAACGTCGAACCAGAAGTATTCCAACAGTCCTTGGCGCACAATCTCGTCAAAGAGAATGTTACCAGTGTTGCGGAGCTTGTTGACCAAAGAAAAGAATAGTCCAGCGGCATCTTCATTGTCATTCAATGCCCAAATATTTGGTGCATTGCTTGCACGGTGCTTTCTACATCTGAAATTTGTGACATATGCAGGCTAGCACACAGTTTCCTCTGAGCATCACGAAATGTGCAACTGGCTCAAACAACTTCTCACTTCAGGCACGGCCTTCACGCAGGGTCAGGCTTAGTCTCCTCTCAGCAATAGAAATGACGGAACTTATGCACTCAAGCACCAGACTTTGCTCCAGGTCTAGACGCTCGCACATGTTCAGTCTTCGTCAGCGGGACATATCACTTCCTTCACGCACAGCAGCAAAGAAACGATCAGGGACTTCCTTCACGCACAACCACAAATGAAACGCTCCACCTTCACGCACTGCAGCAAAGAAACGCCTCCAGGCACTTCCACATAGGAATAGAGCATCTAATTGCTGCCACCTCACGTACCATTTTAAGCGTTGGTTCTCCAATGCAAAGGACCAAGTGGGAAATAGCAGGCTCAGTATTACATTTGACGCGGGACCTATCCACACACGGGATCAAAGTGAGTCTCCTAGCGCACAATCCAACTCCATGCTATAAATTACCTCTCACGCGGGACAGTAATCTAACCTCGCACACTACGCACGCAAGCTCTTCCTCCACGACCTCGACCCTTTGCTCTTCCACGCAGGCAGAGGAATGGGACAACTCTGACACCAATGATAACGCTTGAATGAATGATATATATTGCTAATGCACGTGTCTTAAATCAATAAATGCAGAGCCATTATAAAGGCCGATATGGGAGGAGAGCCGAGAGGTAGGACGGATAGTTGTAACTATCTTTAACAAATACTAAACTTGTATTGAACTAATGCTACACATGTATATACTCGCAAATCCATCTGCACATTTATTAGCCCGAGTCATTTCATGAGTTTAGACACCAATATTAGGTCGTACCACCCTTAATAGTATGGGTAATTAGATGAACCATACCACTTAATGGTTCATATACGTTGAGACTCCTCACATTGGATTAATTAAGTACATGTAATCATTGTCCTCACTTGGACCACCTTACCTAAGGGACGATTAAATAGACACCTCATCATGGACCTAATCTTAGCATAATCATTCTAATTAGGACTCAATCTCTACTTACCATAGCTAACTGAGACTTATTCTAACCCTAACATTAGATGCCTATCCTTTCTCTAACAGCATGCCCACTTGCTTAGGTGGAAAATACCATTTTGAACCGTGACCAACGAGCAGAACTAGACAAAACGATGGCAAAGATCTGCTATTTTAGCAAACCTAGGATGTCCTACCTTAACTGACACCAGTTAACCCTAAACTGACGTCGGTGAACGTGACCGTCATTGGTTACCATATATTCATTTTGGTAACCTTTGTTTAGGATGGTTGATCATTTTTTAAGTTTCGAGAGAGATAGATCTACATGCAAGCATGAACCAGATCTTCTTGTACATCCATACATTTATCAACACTAAGATTGATAATGAAGCTATTGAGTTTATTCTCTGGTAATGTTCCAGGAAGCACTTCCGTGACACTGACCACCAGTTTGACAAATCAACCATTTCTATCACCCACCCACCAGGTCTGCAAATGCAAGTAAGTATGTTTTGATATGTATCATCCTATACTTATTTAAATCAATTTATTTATCTCTATTTGTAGGTCCTAGTATCCTTTGCATCCCATCATTCCCCACCTTCCTATCAATCCATCCACCTAACCACCTATAACCTCCCATCTCTCCATATCTGACTCTAGACATCTCTGAGTATTCCTAGTGATGTTACCAACCTCACCATTTTTCGTCTATTCTCTGGGTAATCACAGAGAAGCTCCAAAAAGCAATTTTATTGAGTTTCCACTATCTCGTCTTTACCGACGTCAGTCACCTTAACCATCGTTGGTTTCCCCTAAACCGTCATTGGTCATACACACCGACGTCAGTCTCTGTAACTGGTAATCCTACCCATAACAATAACCTAATAACCTTCATCCAAATAACCTGAATCACCAGAGATCTAACCCTAACTTGCTCCAACCACCTTGCCAACCTACCCAACCTGAAATAAACACCTAACCTTAGTTATATTTAATTGTGCATGCTATATTCGAATTTTATCTAATATATTGTTAATAACTTGAGCTACCAAAATCAACTTGTTAGCATTAAGACCTCTATTTCTTACATTTATGTTCATTGATTTAATGAACAATGGATTGATAGCCATCTAGGAAGTATCACACTTCCTAGATCTAGCATACGTTAGGCAGTCCACTGACATATTTTTATTAATATTCCTCTTGTGGTCTTGTTTTGCATTTCAAGTAGTTCCTCCTTGCCAAAAGGAAGTTCTCACAATCAGCACTGGATCGGGAAATTAGAATGCGTGTGTTAGTACCCAAATTGATTCTCCCTCAGAAGCTGAGAAACATCACAGGTTTGGCAGGAAGCTTAGAGACAAGTAAAACATGTAGTGTGTTGTTTTGTAGCCGGGGATGAAATGCACCTTGCTCTTTGTCACTTAGATGTGGAGAAATGAGTAGCACCCTCAAGAGGATTTGACCTATCCTCACTACTTTATGGTTGTGCCTTTCAACCAAGGTGAGAGGACCCTTTTTGTAGCATGCTATTTTTGGATGAGATGGAGATATCCTTCCTTGTGAAATTATTAATAAGACCTTGAAGAAAATATGATCAATGCAACAAAACCTAACTCTCACGAGTTGTCACTCTAGATAATGGAGATATTTTCTAAGCAAGGTTTAGGCCACTAAATAAAATGAAAACCTGATTGTTTCTGCATGTTTTGGTAGTAAAAATTATGCATTTGTATACACACATGACAAACAGGGGTAGTATGGGTACGATTGGTTGTTTTTAAATGCATTTTCGGTGGGAGGTGAGGCATAAATGAACTTGATTCACTAGATTCTTGAGAGGTTTTACAAAAATGGAGAGCTTGAACAATAGAATGCTTCCGGATAGCTAGGATGTTCCTTTAACCAAAATATGTGATTCAATGGAGGCCCAGATCAACAATTTTCACACAAACTTCAAGGATCCAAAATGAAGGGTCAAATTGGAAAACTTAACTAAACATTATCAACCTCTATTTCATCATGCCTAAGATACCCTCAAAGGCTAACAGACAATCTTATAGTCATGTTAGGAGTCACAATGATTTTAAATTTGTTTATTTCAGTATCAAATGAAAGCTCTTCTGATAAATGAAATTACAAATGCCACCAAACTATCACAAGGAAAAGATTTTGTGAGATTCGTAAAGATTTCAATGTAAGATTGCAATAGGAACAAGAAAACTACTTGCAAACATTCAGGAATGAAGAAAACACAAATTTTGCCCAAAAATAACGCAGATTAACTAAAGTTTGATTAAATTTATGAGTAGGGGAAAGTTTTTAGAACAATCTCAAATCTTGTCAATGGATGTACACTCACAACCACCTTGACATGATCAAATTTAACACAAAGGAGATAAATAGGTTTCTTCATATTATTTCTTAGAAGGACGGGTTCTATCAAGCTTTTCTCTTAGAAAAATCAGTCCCGACCTCTAACACTCCAACCATTTGTATGAAAAATTCATTCAATTTATAATACTTCATTTACAATAGAGTTTTCCGCCCAAAACCAAAGACATTCAAAGCACCATTGCGTGTTGAGACTCCTAGAATCATATTTGTGAAAAATTTATCAGGTGTGCAAAGGGAAAATATCTCCAAATATATCCAGCATTCAATTTTTCACCTGGTAGGTTGTTCTTCATCTTGCACACCAACTACTTCCTCCTCCAATATGTAAAATCTGGTTCTTTACATGCCAAGTGGAGAAAAACTAAAAATCTAATCGAAGCCAATGGTCAGATCATGTCTTGATGGAAAAAGACGTCTTCATATTTTTCCCACCCAACCAGGATACCAAATTAATGTTCCTCTTCATTTTATGTGTAGGAGACTCCAAGAAATGATAAAATACTGTAAAAATATTCCTAGGAGCTTTGGAGCAGAAATGGTGGAAAATCAGATACAGGTGCACATTTTCCATCGATCTTTCTTTTGAATTTGGACCGTCCACATGGGAGATTTGAGCTAGGATGGGCCTGGGGGTTCCTTTTTACCATTTACACCTTTTGGAAAAAATACAAAATTTCTCAATTTTCTTCGCCCCTCCACCTTTAAAAAATGGGCCTGACACATGTCCTAATGTGGGTCCCAAAGGAACCACGGGTAAATTCTACTATTTCACCTCATTTTTGGAAAAGGGAAATTTTTCCAAGTTTTCCCCACATCTCTACCCTTCTGCTTCTAGTTTTTGATGTGGGTCCCTACAAAACCACACTTCCTTTTTTACTTTTAACTCTTTTTTCTACAAAAGGAAAAATTTCCAATTTACCCCCGAAAGTCCACACCTCCACCATTGACTGGAGAAAATTTTGAATTTTCTCTGTCAGGCCTAATGGACACTTTGATGATTTCAGTCTTTTGAATATCAAGGGGAAAAAAATCCAAGTTGCCCCTGATGGCTCACCTCCCCGCCTCTTGACTTTTCAAACCGCCACGCATCTCAATGGCACATCTTGAGATGGTCCCCAAAAGTAGAGACCCTAAATGAGCGCAGTCTCGCCACGTGTCTCAGGCCTTTTAGGAAGTTGCTAAAGAACTAAGGAAAGAAGACCTGGTAGAAATCTCCACGTGTCTTTATGGCGTAACTTCAAGAACCTTATGAGGCTTCAATATGATTTGGCAAGGGTGCGCTTCCATTTTAGAATTTTTACTCCATTTTTCCAAAAGGGAAAAATATCCAACTTGCCTCTGAAGGCCTACATCTTTGCTTTTAACTTTTTCACGTGTCCTTTTGTGGGGTCAAAGTAAGACTTTTTCCCTGCCACTTAAATTTTGCTTTAATCAAAGCATGGCGGGGTTGCAGGGCGGGTTCAATTTTTTTTCCAAAGTAGCCAAAAAGAAAAAGTTCAAAAAACAAACCCGACGTGCCCCATCCAATTAGAAGAAGCCACATAAGTACCAAAAGAACCAATCAAAATTGAGTGGAGCTACGGGACAAAATTTGCCTTTTTTCCAAAAAAGCACAAAGCGACAAGTTAAAACATTTTCCCACCATCCCCTGACCAACCAAAAGAAGCCACGTGACCGCCAAATGCTAAGGAATAATTTTGATAGGAAAAGGACACCCGCCAGACCGTTAAAAACATAGAAATTCACCATTCATGCTCAGAATCTGACTTTTCGCTAAGGATGAATTTTTTTGAAACAAAACCAAGTGAATCATGGTTCTAAGCATCTTTCGACCATGGATTTGGATTTTCAATGACATAAAAATATAAATTGATCATTCTTGAGCTTCCATGGTTGGGGAAAAATAGGAAAAATGGTAGAGCCCGTGGATTTTTGAAGAAATCAAAGGAAAATCAGGGAAAAATGGTGCGAGATCAAGACGAGCACCAACATCAGCTTCGACTCGGGGATGGGCACTTCCTGTGAGTTCCACAAGAAGAAATAGCAGACCAAGTGCTAATAACAGACCATTGGGCAACAGAGTCAAAGATAAAGCTAGCATATCAAAACAACCACAACCATCCTCTAAATACCAAACCAAGAAACCAACAAAACCAAGTAACCGAGGACCAGAACAAGTAAAACCACAAAAGATAAAAAGTAATCAACAAGATGTACACTATACAAGTGATGTTCACCTTGATTCTGGGGAATCAATCCAGGAAATGCTTCAAGTACCTGCCATTAATAGGTAATTCAAGCAATTCACCATCCAAATATTTTAAGAAGAAGGTATGCTCACCAATCCAAATGTTATGGCGTAAGGGCCCATCCACAGTGCATCAAATTTACCATGCTTTCCCTTGTCTTCATGTTTGCTATCCCACAATAGCACAAGATCTCCAATGTTGAAAGCTCTGGGAGTGACCTTCTTGTCAAATAACTTCTTCAATTTTTCTCTAAACTTCACATGCCTTTGGTGAGATGCTCTCCTTTCTTCATCAAGTTCAACAATCTAGTTAATGTGAGCCTCATATGAAATAACTTCTTGATCTTCCAGTTGTTGAATGAAATGATATGAGGATAGTTGCATATGCAGGGGCAATAGAGCTTGAGTGCCATACACCAATTCAAATGGAATTTTTCCAGTGGCTCTTTCAATAATAATTTTGTCAGCCCAAACAACAAACTTCAGTTGTTCACCCCATTTTCTTTTATTCAGCTCCAAGGTTCTTCTGATAATATTCAGCAAATTTTTATTATTGGACTCAGCTTGTCCATTTACTTGGGGTTTGTAATTAGAGGCATATGTCAAACTGATCCCGTATTCTTTGCACATTGCCACCAAAGGTTTAGCTCTGAAGCTCATGGCATTGTTAGCAACAATTTTAACTGGCACTCCAAACCTACAAGTGATATGGTTCAACATAAAATCCATGACAATTTGGTGTGTTGCTCTTTTGGTGGGGATTGTCTCCACCCACTTGGTGAAGTCATCAGTGGCCACAAGAATCCACTTATGGCCAGCACTTGAAGGGTCTGAAATCTCACCAATGAAATCCATTCCCCATTTCTTGAATGGGGCTTCAATTGATACAGGTTGCAGAGGTAGGGAGCTTGAAGCTTTCAGTTTTCTAGAGAATCACTGACAACTCTCACATCTTCTAACCAAAAGAGTTATTTCCTTGAAGAGAGTTGGCCAACAATAACTAGCCCTCAAGATCTTGTGTGTTGTGACTATCCTAGCAAAATGCCCACCACAAAATCCTCCATGAAGATAAACAATTATCTTGGGGGCTTCATCTTCAGTAATGCACCTTAAGAGAACTCCTTTAGGGTTCTTCCAAGCTAACCCATAATCAATAATGACATATTTCTAGGAAGTCAACTTAAGGGCTTTCTTTTTGTTCTTACTCAAATGCCCAGGGTAGTATAGATGTATGAGATAAAAAATTACATCTTTGTACCACTCAGAACTCATCAATTTTTCAAAAACATCTACATTTCCTTCTTCTACCTCATTTACCTCAATAGTTTGCAAGTTGCTCTCAGCCATAAGCTTAGCCAAGCCCAAACCTCTCACCAACTTTGTGGTTTGGATATCCATGTCATATTATTGCAACGTGTTCACCCATCTGCATCTTTTGCTTGAGAATTCCATTTGTGACAAGATATCTTTCACCATAGTGTGGGGAACATAAGCAACAATTTTAGAGCTCAAAATGTAAGGCCTGAAAAACCTTGTTTCTTTTACCAAGGCAAATGCTTGTTCCTCCATAATAGTGTACTTTATCTCACCCCCTTACAATGCCTTAGTAAAAAAGGTAATTGGCCTCTTAGCCCCTTCATCATCTTTCTGCAACAAGATAGATGCAATAGTGTTATCTGAAGCAAAAGAAAATAGTTGGAAAGGCTTCTTATAATTTGGAGCTGCTAAAACAGTGTCATGCTTTAATGCCTCCTTGATCCCATTGAAATCTTGAATGACATCCTCCTCCCATTTGATGGCCTGGTCCTTCCTCAGCATGCAAGTTATTGGAATGGCCAACTCAACAAAGTTTGATATGAATCTCCTAATAAAGTTTATCCACCCAGAGAAGGAATGAATCCCCTTCTTGGTTCTTAGAATTGGGACCTTGCTGATGGCCTCTACCCTTTCTGGATCAATAATTACCCCTTCTTATGACACAATGTGACCAAGTAATTTTTCCTTCTATAGTCTGAAATGACACTTCTTTGGATTGAGTGAAATGCCATATGCTTTACATCTTATTAACATTTTCTCCAAGTGCTGTAAATGATCACCTCTCTTTCTGGAGAACACTGTTGTAAATATCTTTCCCCCGGGTAGATATAGACAAGCAGAAGAATATGGAAATCAAAGAAGCTCAAACCCCTGAAATTTATTGCGTTTCCAACCGGAAGGGCACTCGACACAGAGTTTTGACATGAAAATGGATGTGCCCATGGCGCAGGTAAGAAGATGTCGACACGCAAAAATTCGTGCCCATGGCACAGGTCAGAGGCGCACGACACAGAGTGTCGACATGAAAATGGATGCGCCCATGGCGCAGGTAAGAAGATGTTGACACGCCAAAAGTCGTGCCCATGGCGCAGGTAAGAAGATGTCGACATGCCAAAAGTTGCGCCCATGGCGCAGGTCAGAGGTGCATAGCAAGAGGTGTCCACATGAAAATGGATGCGCCCATGGCGCAGGTAAGAAGATGTCGACACGCCAAAAATTACGCCCATGGCACAGGAAAGAGGCACACGTAAGAGGATGTCGACATGAAAATAGATGCACCTATGGCACACCTAAGATGATGTCGACATAAAGATGGATGCGCCAAGGTGCACCTTCAGGAGGCGCAACATTTTGAGCACTGACAGGAAGCAGACCCTGACCCAGATATTCAGACGGCCATAACTTTTCACAGGGAGCTCGGATTCACGCAAGGTTGGAATTTTTGGAAAGCTTACGAGGTCCTCTGTCCAACTACGACTGGATATATTTAATTGGGTGAGAACAAATTCTTAAAATGCAAAATACAGTTTGCCACTTTTTGGGTTTACTAGGGTTCTCACCTACCACCATAATGAGATGAATTAAATGCAACCTAGAGGTGGTTGGGGTAGATTTGGAATTCCTCTCTCTTTTCTCTCTCATTCTTCCTATAAATTGTAAGGAGGGGCTTCTTTATAAAGGTTGGACATTCTTGTTTTTCCCCTCCCTTCTTCTCTTTGGCAGGTGAATTTGTGGAGTTCAAACCTCCCATTTAAAACTGTAAATGCAACTTTTTCTCTTGGCATTTTGTAGTGTGTTGTATCAATCTTTAGAAAGAATAATGCATGTCTATGGATGATTCTCAACCCTCTCTGTGTTCATTTGCATCCTCTTGATCTTTCACTACAAATCTAGTTATCTGTGCATGATCTTGCATTGCATTTTTATGGTTTGTGTTTATTGGCAAGACAGGTGTTCTTCATTCCTCGGTGCATCACCTTTGTAGTTTAGGTTTTATTTTATGCATCTTCTTACCCTGTCTCCTTGGAAAGTTAGATTATGATTTCGAGTAAATCCTCTGAATTTTTATGTGTGCATTTGAACAGAGGAATAGGAACCGGCCTTCATCCGAAGAGCTTTCCTGATTCACAAGGTCCCACACTTTGGAAAAGCTCCATGTTATGCAATCGCACTGAGAGTCTCAACCCATCGAGTTGCAGACATTCAGGGGTGTTGTGATTATTCATCAATAGTTTTGGAACGCTCGATGGGACCAAGAGGTCATTCCACAAGATTTGAAGGAATTTTCAAGAAATTTGGACTAAAAAATTGCAGGTTTTACAATTTCAGATTTTTCACCTTCTAGGCTGAACTTTGAAATCAATTTTCAAGGACTTAACTTACTCGAAACAAGTCAAAATTTCACTAGTTGATAGATCGGGGGATAATATTCAAAAGGGTATTCTTAGATTTTTGAGATTTTGATTTTCAAAATTTCATGGTTTTTAGTATTTCGGGTTTTCCCAGTTGCCTTGCATGACCTGAGTTTCACCTGTACCTTTCGGGGATTAGTAGCCGCACAACAATACCTGATAACCGAATTGAAGAACTGTATCTTTCAGGTCCTTCAAAGTTTTAAATTATTTTTTAATATTGTCAGGTTTGGTGTGTAACTTGGTAGAATCTAGCATTTTTAGGCTCATTATCTAACACATCTGGCAACTCCGAGGGGGATATAATTCAGTGGTTTAGCAACAATAGTCACCCAGGCACATGAGAAGAATTCAAACCAGGTCTGTTACCTGAGAAGAGGGGCTATTTGTCCACTTGCAACTATCACCAGGAAGAGGAAGGAGAGGAAGAAGACCACAAAGATCACCATCTCCACCTAACAGGACTTTATCAACCCCTCCACCTGGTAGACCTTTCATCCAATCAACAAGGGTTCTTAGGCCAATCAGAATGGCGCAACCACTGAATCCCTTTGTCAATTTCACTGGCAGCAGCCCACTTTCCCTCAATGCACATAATCCAGTTCTAATTGCAGCATTGAAGAACATTCCATTTTTCACTGGAGAAAATCATACCACTCCTGGTGATCATGTCAAAGACATTGCTAACGTTTGTGCAATCCATGAGATAAATGAAATGGATGTTGCTGTCAAATTGATGGCATCTTCATTCAAAGGGAAGGCATTGCAATGGTTTAGGAGCCTTTGAGCTGGTTTTATCCAAAATTGGAATCAATTATGCATAGTTCTCCATGAGCAGTTTGGGGAAAAGGGAGACAATTTGTCTCTACTAGAACAATTGACAACTATCAAGAGAGCTCCCAATGAGCAGCTGACTGACTTCAACTTCAGATTTCAAAGGTCTTGGGATAGAATTCCAGTGGCCGTTAGGCCAACAGCTAAAGGTGCTTTTCTATACTATCTTAAGGCTTTGAATTCTGATATTTCTATGTTAATTCAATCTATGGGAGGCACAACCTTACCTGCTACTTATAGCATTGCCATTAGGGCTGAAAAATGTCTTATTCAAGCTGGTAAGCTGGCTCCTAGGCCCCCCATGCCCTTGTATCCAAACTTAGAAAATCCAAGCACTAGTCAAGCACCCACTTTGGCTCCTATTCCCACTCCTAGAAATCAAAGTTCAAATGAAACTTCTACTTCATCCTCTAGTGCTTCAAATGAACTCTAAGAGGTTATGAAACAATTGCAGAACCTTGGAAATGAGCTGGTGACTATCAAAAGATAGCAAGCTCAAAGTGCTAGACCGTATCAGCCTCAAGCGCAGTACCAGGCTAGGCCACCATACCAACCCAATAGGCCACCCAATCCAGCTGCAAATCAAAGCCAAGTAAGGCCTCCCACCAATAGACCATTTCAACCCTATAACCCCAATGTTGCATCTGCTTCTAAAGCATTAGTGCCAGTGCAAAACAATATAGCTCAAGAGTATGATTGGTGTTTCCCATGTAATGAACCTCACAACCAATCTATGTGCTTCAATGGTGCTTTGAACCAAGCCTTGATGGTGACAACTACTGGCGTAGAGGGTGAAGTGAGTCAAGAAACAAATCAGCAACAAGGGACATCTCAGCAAAACACAGCTCCAAATGATACCGCACTTACGAATTGGCAAGCTGAGGATTTTTGTGGCATAAATCAAACAATTTCTCAGAGTGTAGCAGCTAACACAAGATCAAAGAAGAGGAATATTGGTGAAGAGCAGTCATTGGCTCCAAGTGATCTACAACCTTTCAACACTCCACAAGGTGTTGGTAAGCAAAATACAGCTCCAAACATGCAAGGACAGCCCAAACCACCTTCTAAACCAACTCACATGCCAGTTGTTGCTGCCCATGCACAAGAAAGGAATGCACAGACTAAAGGACAACAAAGAGATGTTTCATCCCCATTTAGCATCATTGATCAAATGAAGAAGACAAATGTGAATATATCAATGTGGGAATCTTTATCCATCCCAGGCCAAAGAGATCTTCTACAAGCTGCCATGAAGAATTGGTCAACTTCGAACCAGCAGGTCCATATGTGAGAGAATGTCCTCACAAATGCTGCTCAGCCTGAAGGAAATCATGGAGGACAACAAGGTAAAGTTTTGAAGCCCCCTCCATTCTATGTTTCATTAATCATTGGCAATAAACTAGTACACAATTGCATGATTGATTCTGGGGCAAGTAGTTCTGTCATGCCCAAGCAAATAGCTGATCAGCTGGGTCTCCAATATGAAGTCATATCAAAGGGGGTAGTGCAATTGGATGGGACAGCAGTAGCAATGGTGGGAGTGATTAAAAGTTTGAATCTTACCTTGCATGCATGCCCCAATGTTACCATTTTGTAAGATGTGTCAGTGATAGATTTTCCACCACTCTTTGCCCTATGCTTATCAAGGGATTTCACAGCTAAAATTGGAGGCTACTTATCTGCTAACTGGTCACACATGTTGTTTAGAACAAGATATGGTACTAAGGTCACAATCAGATCTGAACCAATTGCAAACTTTCACTATTGAGCCTCATACTCCAAGCCAAGTCAATGCCAACTGTTCAGCATTTGATCAAGAAGATTATCCAAGCACAGATGAAGCTGACACCAAAGTTGGAAGCATCCCAGATTTGACTCTTGATGAATGGGCAAGCAAGGTACATGATTTTGATCCCTACCAAGAAGTAGAAGAATCTAAGCTAGGATTTTATTGCATACATGAAGAAAACCATCCTATTCCTATCATCACCAAACCAGACCATAAGGATGACAATGAAATTTGGCAACTATTTTTTGATGGTTCGAGAAGTAGACAAGGTGCTGGAGGTGGTGCAATGTTGATTTCACCACAAGGCATCAAATATTATTCAGCTTTTCGTTTCCAGTTTTCATGTTCAAACAACACAGCTGAATACAAGGCATTGATTCATGGACTTCATTGGGCCAGGAAAAAGGGCATAAAGAAATTGCAGGTGTTTGGGGATAGCGAGCTAATCATCAATCAAGTCAGGGGACAACATGCTACAAAGAATGAACTACTAAAGAAATACAAGAATAGGGTGTGGGACCTCATTGAGGATTTCAAAGCTTTCAACATCGTGTCCATACCCAGGAAGAAAAATGAAGTCGAAGATAGGCTCGCAGAAGTTGGAGCAACATTTGACGTGGTTGAAAACATCAGAAGGGAAAAAACACAACCACATATCCATGTGATTGTGAGGCCAGTAGTTCCAGATAATAACACAAGCTAACAGGTTTTTGAGAACGATCAACAGATCGTCAATTTCTTACAAGAAGAAGCTGAATTCTCAACTAGGAATCAGGACAGACTAGAGCAGCAGTTTGGGGATCAAGTAGTGTATCTACGGACAAATAAGCTTCCCAAGGGTTTAGTAACATTGGAGTCTATCTTCAACCCTAACGACCAGTTTCATAAGGAAAAGGCTAACATACAGGTCAAGAGAGAAGATTCAGAGCCAATTTTGGTTGGGGAAGGAAAAACACTTCAAATTGGTAAAGTGGCCACTGAGCAGGAGAAATCAGACTTCATACAGCTTTACCAAGAATTTCCAGATGTCTTCGCATGGAGCTATGAAGACTTGAGAGGATTCAATCCGAAGTTGGCACAACATACCATAGAATTGGATCCAGATGCTAAGCCCATCAGGCAAAAGTAGAGACCAGTCAACCCTCACATTGAGCCTCTAATGAAGAAAGAGCTAAACAAGCTAATAGAGGC
This sequence comes from Taxus chinensis, assembly GCA_019776745.2. NCBI lineage: Eukaryota > Viridiplantae > Streptophyta > Pinopsida > Cupressales > Taxaceae > Taxus > Taxus chinensis. The sequence goes on from CM034151.1 coordinate 124,394,187, forward strand.
AAGCATTATATTCCCGATCAAGCACTCAAGCTGGGTTGCAAACTTGGTTCCGGTCAGGAAGAAGAGCGAAGAAATCAGGTTGTGCGTGGACTTCCGAGACCTCAACAGGGCATCTCTCAAAGACCATTACCCACTTCCTTCAATGGAACAAATATTGCAAGTAGTATCCTGGTTCAGAGAGATTCTCTCTCCTAGATGGCTACTCAGGGTATAATCAGGTAATGGTGAAAGAGGATGACCAGTTCAAGACGGCTTTCACCACCAAATGGGGCACTTATGCCTACAAGAAGATGCCATTTGGGCTATCAAATGTTGGAGCCACTTTCCAAAGGGCAATGGATATGGCATTCAAGGGGTTGATCAATAAAATAGTTCTGATATATCTCGACGACATCACTGTATTCTCCAAAAATGCAGTGGATCATCTCTTCCATCTAAGGAAGGTATTTTAGAGGTGTAGAAGATTTGGGGTATCATTGAATCCCAAAAAATGCATATTCTTGGCTCACGAGGGAAAACTTCTAGGCCATATTGTTTCAAAGGAGGGATTGACGATTGACCCAGAAAGAGTTGAAGCAATTCAAGCGTTGCCATTGCCAAGTCATAAGAAGGATCTTCAAAGCTTCTTAGGAAGGATCAATTTTTTCCGTAGGTTTGTTCCAAACTTTGCAGCTCTCGTAAAGCCAATAACACTGATGTTGAAGAAGAGCATGGCATTTAAGTGGACATCTGAAGGCAAGGCAAGTTTTGAAGCAATAAAAGAGGCTATATCTCAAGCTCTGACTCTCGTCAATCCAGACTTCTCCAAGGATTTCATGCTATATGCCTTTGGTGGTGGAGACACAATTTCTGCAATCCTGGTACATCAAAACAAAGAAGGATTAGAACAACCAGTTGCTTTCTTCAGTCAAGGCTTGGAGGAATACGAAACTAGGTACTCTTTCATTGAAAAGCATGTCCTTGCAGTGACCAGGAGCTTAAAGAAATTCAAGCACCTAGTCTCAAACAACAAGATCCAATTATTGGTCTCTCATGTGGGAGTCAAGGACTTCCTTCTAAACAAGGATCTGAATGAGAAACGTGCAGGATGGATCACTCGTGTCATGGAATATGACATCGAAATTAAGGTCACTAAACTAGTACGTGGAAAAGGACTATGTGAACAACTAGCTTTGAGTCGGCAAGTTGAAGTAGGTGATGAAAAAGAGGTTGTCTTGGTATTACGGGATGGTCAAGAACAGGAAAATGATGATGTGCCCACTCCTTGTTGGACTCAGAATATGATACACTTCCTACACGCAGGCCTATGCCCTCCAGAAATGAGCAAAGCAAAGAGGAGATACTTTAGATTACAAGCCATTCCATATGTGCTTGTTGATGGTGTTTTGTTCAAGAAAGACATCAATGGAGTTCTATTGAGGTGCATTGGGACAGGTCAAATTGAGAGGGTGTTACGAGATTTTCATGATAGAGATTCTAGAGGACATTTTGCCCCACGAGTAACAGCTCTCAAGATAATGAAGGCAGGATATTATTGGCCGACAGTGTTCAGTGACTGTTATACATGGATAAGAAAGTGCAAGAAATGTGCACTCTTCACAGGAAAAGAAAAACTAGCAGTGCTTCCATTGCACCCAATTTTGGTTGACCAACCATTTATGCAATGGGGATTGGACTTCATTGGGGTCATAAATCCAAACTCAAGCCAAGGCCACAAGTGGATTCTCACGGCAACAGACTATTTCACCAAGTGGACCGAAGCAGTAGTGCTCAAAGAAGGAAATGAGTCTAACATACTAGACTTTTATGAAGGGATAGTGACCAGGTTTGGTGTGCCGGCCACTATCATATCAGACAATGCATTGGCATTCATAGGTTCCAAGATTACAGAATGGGCTGTCAAGAATGGAATTTATTTGAGCACCTCTTCAAATTATTACCCGCAGGGTAATGGACAGGAAGAGTCCATGAACATGAATTTGCTAAGAATCATCAGAAGGACTCTGGATGAAAACCAAAGGATATGGCATACCAAGCTAAAATCAGCATTATGGGCTGACAGGATAACGCCAAAGAGATCTACAGGTAATTCTCCCTACAAGTTGGTCTATGGGAAAGAGGCAGTATTGCCTATATCATTAGAATTGCCAGCATTGGAGCTCATGAAGCAGTTGGAGTTGTCTGAGTTCGAACCAATGGAGGCCAGGTATGCAGAGTTGATGGAATTAGAAGAAATAAGAGAACATGCAGTTCAGATGATTGAAAAGGATCAGGCCTTAGTAAAAAGATGGTTTGATAAGAAGGCAAGAGCAAAGACCTTCCAGGAAGGGGACCTAGTTCTGAAATGGGATGTAGATAGGGAAAAAACAGGAAGGCATTCCAAGTTTGATGCCATTTGGAGTGGCCCCTACATGGTCACGGAATGTAAAAGTAGTAATGCCTTCCAATTGTCTACATTGGATGGAGAAGAACTCCCGATTCCGGTTAATGGAATCTATCTCAAACATTGCTACTAAAGGAAAAGGGTTTACCCTTGTAAATATTAGCCTAGTTTTCAATTCCTCTAAGTGTGTATGCACATTGTCTTGTTATAGTTAGGTTTCAATTTCCCTAAGTGCTTTGGCACAGGTTTTGTTGCTCTCAGGTTGAATTTCTACAGTTCAGCATGCTCTCGGAGAAGGAGTTGCGATATCATGGCTCGGGATCATAGATCAAGTTGGTTTCAAGTTATTTCTTATGACTCCATGCCCAATGGATTGCTAAAAGGCCACTGATCTTCTACCTAGCAGGCAGGTGATCCCGTTGAGTGGAAAATTGTTGTAAATATCTTTCCCCCAGGTAGATATAGACAAGCAAAAGAATATGGAAATCAAAGAAGCTCAAACCCCTGACATTTATTACATTGCCAATAGGAAGGGAACTCGATACAGAGTGTCGACATGAAAATGGATGCACCCATGGCGCAGGTAAGAAGATGTCGACATGCCAAAAGTCATGCCCATGGCACAGGTCAGAGGCGCACAACAAGAGTGTCGACATGAAAATGGATGCGCCCATGGCGTAGGTAAGAAGATGTCGACACGCCAAAAGTCGCGCCCATGGCGCAGGTCAGAGGCGCATAGCAAGAGGTTTCAACATGAAAATGGATGTGCCCATGGCGCAGGTAAGAAGATGTCGACACGCCAAAATTCGCACCCATGGCGCAGGTCAAATGCGCACAACAAGAGGTGTCGACATGAAAATGGATGCGCCCATGGCACAGGTAAGAAGATGTCGACACGCTAAAAGTCATGCCCATGGCGCAGGAAAGAGGCCAACGTAAGAGGATGTTGACATGAAAATGGATGCGCCTATGGCACATGTAAGAGGATGTTGACATAAAGATGGATGCGCCAAGGCACACCTTCAGGAGGCGCAACATTTTGAGCACTGACAGGAAGCAGACCCTGACCCAGATATTCAGACGGCCATAACTTTTCACACGGATCTCGGATTCATGCAAGGTTGGACTTTTCAGAAAGCTTACGAGGTGGTTGGGGTAGATTTGGAATTCCTCTCTCTTTTCTCTCTCATTCTTCCTATAAATTGTAAGGAGGGGCTTCTTTATAAAGGTTGGACATTCTTTTTTTGCCCCTCCCTTCTTCTCTTTAGCAGGTGAATTTGTGGAGTTCAAACCTCCCATTTAAAACTGTAAATGTAACTTTTCCTCTTGGCATTTTGTAGCGTGTTGTATCAATATTTGGAGAAAATAATACATGTCTGTGGATGATTCTCAACCCTCTCTATGTTCATTTGCATCCTCTTGATCTTTCACTGCAAATCTGGTTATATGTGCATGATCTTGCATTGCATTTTTATGGTTTGTGTTTATTGGCAAGACAGGTGTTCTTCATTCCTCGGTGCATCACCTTTGTAGTTTAGGTTTTATTTTATGCATCTTCTTACCCTGTCTCCTTGGCAAGTTAGATTAGGCTTTCGAGTAAATCCTCTGCATTTTTATGTGTGCATTTGAACAAAGGAATAGGAACCGGCCTTCATCTGGAGAGCTTTCCCGATTCACAAGGTCCCACACTTTGGAAAAGCTCCATGTTATGCAATCTCACTGAGAGTCTCAACCCATCAAGTTGCAGACATTCAGGGGTGCTGTGATTATTCATCAACAAACACAATTACATCATCTTGGTAGGCAACAATAAAATCATTGATGTAACCAACAAAAGAACCATCCATTGCCCTCTGAAAGGTTGCCCCAACATTCATCATTCCAAAGGGCATCCTGACATACACATATGTTCCCAAAGGGGTGTTAAATGTTATCTTAATTCTTTTTTATTCCTTTATAACAACTTGGTTATAACTAGAGAAGCCATCTAGGGTAGATAGTAGCTCAGAACCGGTGACTAACTACAACATGTTTTCCATGTTTGGTAAAGGATAATTATCCTTCATTGATTATCTATTTAGATTTCTAAAGTCCACACACAGCCTGATGTCACCATTCTTCTTTCTAACTAGTATTAGGTTTGCAACCCAAGAAGAATACCTTGTAGGCTGAATAATCCCTCCATCCCTCAGTTTCTTCAGTTCCTCTTACATTTTAAGAGATAGGAGTGGATTGATTTTCCTTTTTTTCTACCTAAATGGTTTTGCATTAGATTCCAAGGGAATCTCATGTTGAAACAAATGCTCTCTGTATGCCTTTAATTCAAAATAAGTCCAAGCCATGCAATCTTGATATTTTTTCAGCAATTGGACATAATATTGTTTTTCCTCCTTACCGAGATTGCTTCCTAACTAGATCTTCCTTGGTTCCTCCTTTGTGCCAAGGTCATGCTCCTCAATATCCCTTGAGGCTGTTATGCATCTATTAATAATGTGATCAACATTATCAAAGTTGGATACAAGAGCAACCAACCCTCTAGGAATGGTATTAGTCTTTAGTTGGATGATGCCTTTGCAAAACAAGGTTTCTTTATCCTCTGCTATGCACACCATTGGCTATCAATCAATATTTTGATCAGAAAACTCCGCTTTGTTCTGCAAGAATCTTCTGATCTAAGCATCTTCATCAAAAACTTGCCAATGTTTAATGTTGTCAGGTACAGATGGCCTAGTTAACACCTCAACATCATATTCACAATATGGGGATACTGTGCAATTATCAAACCAAGATCCCAATACTACAAGTTTTTCTATTAAATCATTGAACCTCCTATTATGATGCACAATATTGAATGAATCAAACATCTCAATGAGATCCCAAACTGCATTCTTGTATTCTTTTATTCGCTGATTTTTTGTGGCATAAAGTTTTCTGACTTGATTTACAATTAATTTTGAATCTCCTTTGACAATTGGGTAAGTGCACCAAGTTGGGGGACAATTAAGTGGACATCAAATCCTGAATTTTACATTAAAAACAACAAAACATCAAATTTAGTCTTCCACGGACTTGAACCATGCCGAAAAGTAAAAAATATGTCATAAAAATGGTACCATTACGTAGGGGAGACTGTTATATTTGTAGAAATACTAATTTTAAAGTGAATAGAATAGGATAAATATCATTTTATAATTTTTTACTAATATTAGGTCTTTAAGACACTTTTTCCCGTGAATGTTTGTCTAGTTTTAAGACTACAAATTTTGTTTCACTTATCAGAATGTGATAAAAATTATACCATCCCAACCATGGTGAAATTATATATATGTTCAAAAAAAAAAAATTATTTGATTTCAATATTTTTTGATGAAGTTATGGTAGGCAAACGGAAAGTGCTCTGTTTTCTTTATGTTTTCATACCACTTTCATGGAAAAAATCATAAAAAATAAAAAATAAAATCCATCCCAAGAATGATAGTGACATCTAACTTCTCACCAAAGGAGAAAAATATATATCAAAATTTGGTCATCCAAATCGTGGGCAAACGGACTATAATTTTATAGGCGTTTTTAAAAAAAATAACAAGTCATTGAATTTTGAGTGTTTAATATAGCTAATCTTGTCCATTTTTTTAAAAAAAAAGTATTTTAGAAACTAGATTCTAGATGCTACAATTCATATTAATATAAGTTTTTCTAATTTTTAGTGTATGTATTGTTAATAATCCCTACAAGTTGATATTATGTTGTTATTTACAATATGACATCCACTTATGACCCCCTTTTTGTCCCCCAACTTGCTGCACTTACCCAATTATGTCTTTAACACAATATTTCCAAGTAATCCTCAGACCTAACAACAGTTCTTCATACTAAATGATGTTATTAGTGCACTCAAAGTTGAGTTTGAAGGAAAATACAAACTCTTCTTGGCGTGGAGAGATCACAACAACACCAGCACCATTTCCAAACTTGGAGAAAGCTCCATTAAACAATAAAGTCCAAGGAGAGCCTACATGTTCAAGACACTTGCATTCTTCAATATTGTTCTCTTTCCATTAGAAAATCCTACAAAGTTATCAGCATGAACACTTGTGTAGAATACTTCATAAGATGCATTGTTGGGATCTTTAATAAGGTGCAATATCTTCTTTTCTCCATACAACTTGACAAGGCTTCCCTCAATCGGGATGGAAGCATAGGACATGTCCATTTGAACACTCCCACCAACACTTGCATCCCATTTTCTAGATAACAACATATGCCACTTGGCTAGACAATCAACAATAACAACATCAAGCATCAGGTTTTTACCTGGGTAAGCTCTAAGTTGCACCACCAGACCTTTCACACATCCCACCACTGGCACTTCTCTAGAGTCCATAGCAGTACACTTCCCATATGTTGTTGTTACTTCATATCCAACTCATTCACGACTTCTAGAGGCATAACATTGCATGATGCCCCTGATTCAAACGTACAGTTGTGTAGCAATCTGTCTTTAATGATCAGAGTGGTGATGAATGGATCCACGTTTAGCTGAGACTCCACCAAGGATGTTCCCAAATAAACCTCAGGTGGTTCACCTAGTTCCTCCAACACTGGTGGTGTCTCTAATTATTCAATGAATGGTGGACTCTCCACAATGTTTATATTTCAACCTAGGGCAGTCTTCTCATCTTTCAACCCCAAATACTCAAAAGCCCTTTTTTTGTGCTCAGGAATCCTAAGTAACTCAACAATTGGAACTGAGATCTTGATCTGACTCAAGACCTGGGAAATATCATCAGGGACAAAATTTGACAAGGCATCATTGGAAGGAAGGTTGATATACTCATTAGATGGCATAGGATTTTTGACAACTTGGGCATGAGGAGGGGTATGATTTTTTTTCAGGACAACAAGGCCCTTGGAAGATGCATCTTTCTTAGGAGCCTCTTTAGGAATATTTGAAAGCAATGGAGTTTTTGGTCTGGCCTGAGGCCCTGTCCCTTTGACAACCATACTTCTTGTGTTATACTCCTTCTCTTGGGCAACAACATCATTCATCAACTGCCTATCCTCCTTGGATGGGATTCCTCTATCATACATCTTTATCATTAAAGCTCTTAAATATTCAAAGTCATTATTGGGAAATTCAAAATATTGTACAGTATCTACTTATAAAGTATGAGAGGGAGGAAGAATAGGTACTCGGTGAATGCAATCCCAAAAATCAGCAGCAGTTCTAGCACTTATTACCTCAGTTGAAGTTGCCCCTTGCTGTGAGCTTACAGAGCATTCCACCTTGCATGCATCATCATTATTATAATCATCAACTTCTTCTTCTTCTTTCTGATCTTCCTCACATGGAGCATAGGGCATGAAACATCTGTCACACCAATCAATGACATCCATCTCCTCCACAACAACAATTCTAGCAGCCAAAGGATCAGGTACCATTCTATTTTCCATGGCCTGGGATTGCTTATTTCCAAATCCAACAGGTCCCTTGCCTCTGTCATCAGATCTCTGATCATTTCTATGATGATTTGTAAACCTATCTTAGCCTTGTTGCTTGTGCTAACCTTGCGAACTCTATCCAATTCCTTTTTTTTCTTGGGCTAATTTGTATGATATTTCTTTGACAGTCCCTGCCAAAGTTTTCACAACTTCCTCCAAATCAGCAACCTTACTTTTTGAGGCCTTTCTAGGTTAATTGGTTTTACACCCTCCCTTTTTGGAGGCTTTCTAATTACCTTGATGTTGTTCTCAATTTTCAGAGCCATGGTGAAGGCTTGCCTCAAATTAGTAGGGTTTTTGTCCCTCAAGTAGTAAGCATCATTTTTATCAAATGCATTTGAATATTTGATCAAAAATGATTCATCACATGGCCTTAAGATAACATGAAATCTCCTCAAGGTATTATTAAACCTTATATTGAAATCATGTACTGACTCATTAGGATTCCTCTTGATGTTTTCAAATTTTGATAGAAGAAACCTAGGGTCACTTCTATCACCATACTACAATCTAAATGCATTGTTCATCTCTGTCCAAGAATCAATGGAATTATTTGACAAAGCTTTATACCAGTCCTTGCATCCTCTTCCAAAGTATGGATAAAAAATTTGATATATACATCTTCATATTCAATCTCAAAGTCTTCCATCATATTGATAAAAAGCTTTAAATGTTGATCACCTATTATAGCGTTGTTTCCTTGGAACTTCGGTAATCTATTTCTCACATCCTGGGGAACTACATTTGGATAACCAGCCATACCTATAAAATTTATAGGACCAATGGTGTTTACAAAAAAAGGGGGTTTGGGTGGGGGCTAGGCCATGTTGTTCTAAGGAGGTTACCCTGGAGGGGAGAAAAATTGATAAGAGGTAGAGGGTCTTTGAAACACAGGAGTATAACTTTCAAAATGGATATCCCTGAAAGGCCTTATTTCTTGGAAAACCCTATCAACATTTGAAAAGAAAAGGGTAGAATGAGAAGTAAAATTTTCAAAATCAAATGAAGGCCCCTCTCGAGTTGGAGAAATCATATCCATAAAGAGGCTACCTGATTCAGAAGCACTTATCAGGTGGAGAAATTATCAGGTGGAGAAGATTTTGTTTTAGCGAAGCAATGAAAAAATAGAGCGAGTTTTAATAGACGTTAAAAAACACACGGTGTTTTTAAACACTTTGAAAAACATAATTCAGTTCTGAAAAATGTGCAACACACAGTGCATTTCATCCTTGTTGTAATGAAGCAATCCACATAAAATAATTATCAGGTGGACAAGGGTTGGTTTTTCCAAATAGAGCAAGTTTTAATCCACATTGAAAAACACACGGCATTTTTCATCACCTTGAAAAACGTAACTTGGTTCTCGAAAAGGTGTAACCTATGATGCATTTCCTCTTTATTGTAATGATGCAAGCCAAGATTCTCGAAAAGTGTTGAATTTTTTAAAAGTGCTGGAAGAAAAAATGTGTTTTTCAACACGTTGAAAAACACATGGTGTTTTTCGGCACTTTGAAAAAAACAATTTGATTTATAACAAGGTATAACCCGCAATGCATTTCCTCCTTTTTATAATGATGAAATCCACATCAAATAATTATAGTGTTGATGTTTTTCAAAGTACTGAAAAATATAGTGTGTTTTTCGACACGTTAAAAAACACATTGTGTTTTTCAACACTTTGATAAACACAATTTAGTTTATAACAAGGTGTAACCCTTGATGCATTTCCTCCTTGGTGTAACGATGCAATCTACATCAACTACTTATCATGTTCACAAGGGTTGAATTTTTTGAAAGTGCTGGAAAACAAAGTTTATTTTTAAACACATTGAAAAACGCACAGTGTATTTCAATACTTTGGTCAATGTAATTCATTGTATAACAAGGTGTAAACCGTGATGCATTTCCTTCTTGTTTTAATGATGCAATCCACATCAAATAACTATCAGGTGGACGAGGGTTGGTCTTATCGAAGCGATGAAAAAATAGAGTGAATTTTTTGACATGTTAAAACACATAACTGAAATGAAAATATGAAATCATAAGAGATATCGTTTGTAGATATAACATGCATTATTAATTTATAATCAATAATTTTTATATGAATGTTAACACAACCAAAATATCACAAGTTCCACTCCTTTTTATTTAAACCCATGTGTGGAGCCCATATTTCAGTGGATACAATGTGATAAAATCATAATATTAGACAAACCATTTATACATTTACACCAAATTTATAGTAACCATAACAAATACTAATTATCTCTTATAAGAATGGATGATAATAATGAATTACATTGAAATAACCTATTATTCTTGCAAACTTCTTGAAAACCAAAACATTTTTTTGAAACGGAAAATCCTTTGCATCAAATCTGTATAACAGTGCAAAAAAACTATGAGAAGATGATAAGTTAGACTTGAAGTAATGAAAAAAAAATTAGTCTTAATGAATGGTAACGCACATTTAAACTAAGATCAAACCATTGTAATGTATACGTAGTATGAAAATTACATGCTTCAATGAGTACTTAAAATTCAAATTCTCTATAATATGTACATTAACTAGAAGTAACATTCACAATACTCGCACATTTTAAATCTTATTCCAATTTAAATCTTGTTATTTAATTTTAAAACCTTCTAATATTTTATTATGTTTTGAGGGTTTAATTACTATTTACTCTTTTAAAAACTAAAATATATGTTTAATCAACATTTTTTGATGTCAAAGGTCACATGGAAAGTGTAATTTTATTACAAAGTCATATTTTATGTCAAAGGTCACTTGAACAGTCTTCGGTGTGAGCGACCGGTACATTTTTCTCAGTCGACACCTTGGCCATGATGTACATTTTTTTCCGTAACTCTTTATGACCTTTGTGAATTTTAACAAAAGAATTAAAGCTTGCTACTTGATTTTCGAACACTTTTTTTTTCAATCAACACATCGTCTCCCAATTCTTAATTTCTAATTCCAAATCTTGAACCTCAAGCTCCAACTCCATATTCCTCAAGGAATCATCTAGTAATTAGACCAATGATTACTTTTTTTTACAATTTTAAATATTGTAGTCTAAGTATTTCACTCTCAATTTTTTTAAAATTTTTCTTTTCCATTACAAGTTTCATTTCTATTTCCATACAAAATGACGGAGACAACTCATCTTCTTTTCCAACTTCAACATCTTTGTATGCAGGGATCTCTATAGTATTTTTGAGCACATTAGTACTGGCACTATAGAATTTTTCATAATATTTCGGCTGTGACACTAGTGAGGCCTTGCACTTTCCAACCTTACTTTGTTTAGCGATCTAATTAAACTTGTATTTAAACAACCAATTAATATCTATTAACATTAAAACATAATTGTAACCATATACCATACATGGAAAAAGAGCGCAATACCATTTACCGTAATCCACAATCCATAGTCACATTAATACATTAACCATATACATAGTGAAAACATCATCATTTATACCATAAATGGAATGTGACATAACAAGAAATAAAAAACCATATAATGCGCTATAAACAGAACCACAAACCATATTCAATTTAACAATAATGTAATACTAAATCGCAAACGTCAAACACATTAAAGTAACAACCTCATCACACACATATACTCTTGTCTTCTAATCACACTTGTATTACTCTTCCTTATTCATCACATCACATACCAAATATAGAAATTCATATACATGATCTAAATACTAATTAATCTGCACATTATAACATCAACTGAAAAACAACCATATTAGTGTAAATCACATATGTCTAATAATTATAATATAACCACGTACACTTATCCATATAATTTGTTATGCTACAAAGGCAAAATTCATTAAATATAACTATTTTTTTGCATACCACATAATAAATATCTATACATATATGTCAAATATATAAGTAAAACATTTCAAATATGTAAGTGAAATATAAAAGTACAATAGCACACTCATGTCAAATATATAAGTAAGTTCAATATGTGTTTAAAAAGCATATTTTCATCTCAAAGGATGTATGACTGATATACACATTTGTTATCATTGTCATGGGTGGGAGTGCCTGGTGTTTTTTCCTCAATCGCCACCTTGGCCTGCATATACATACTCTTCCATACTTCCTTCTGATCTTCGTGTATTTTAAGAATCGTATTAAAGTTTGCTACTTGATTTGCAAACACTTTTTTGGCCGCTTCACGCATTGTCTCCCAATTCTTAATTTCAAGTTTTAACTCCTGAACCTTGAGCTCCAACTCCATTTTCCTTGAGGTAATTTCTCCTATTTCATCCATTATTTCCTTATTTTTTCGTAAAATATATATTTTCCAATGCAAATCTTTCAAACTAGTTTTGATACATCTTTGTCTTCTTTATTACAAGTTTCATTTCTAAATCCATTTAAACTGACTTACAAAAATGCATAATGAAGGCTATATTTAAACCCTCCAACCATAGCTAAGGTTGGCATGAAAATTTAACTTGTCCCATAAGCTTCTAAAATCAGCCTCCAAGGACAAATTCTAATTTCAAAAGGAGATGGAGTGTTTCATACTCCAAAATTAATGTACACATCACTTACACATTTATTACAACACTTTACTTTTACGCCAACAACTCTAATAATTACTTTCTTATGTCCCAATTTGATAAATTTATTTTAACATCATGTTTACTCACATTAATGTACCACAATTAATAAATAATGAAAGGGGTAAACACATCACTTAATAAAAACATACAAACTTTAATAAAAAGGAACCAAATAAATAAATACACATAACCCTTGGTCACATTTAAAGGTGATCCCCCCATGGGAATCCCTAACAATCAAATACACACACATGAACAATACAAGTTGCCATGGTGACCTTGTTGAATTCATCAAGAATTCCAATTTGGTTTGTCTCCAATCCCCCGATGTTTGTTGTGATATTTTTAACCTACACAATACAAATACCCCTTCAACCTCATGGCCATATTAGAACATCCAAATGAATATAATATAATTTCAAAATCATCAATATATATATGAATCACAACAACATCCAGACAATCAACAATATCACTTACAATTTCATCAACAACTATATAATCATCAATTTTAATTTCAATTTTCTCGGTCTACTCAATATATCCAAATATCAAATGTCCTCACAACATCCATAAATATATATATATATATATAACCATGTCCAACAGCATGTCAACATCTATATAAAATGTCTCTAACAATCATCATGCATCATATATGAATCAGAGTCAACAATAATCCATGATATGACATCTAACACCATACTAAATCAAAACTATAATAATATCCATAATATAGTCAATATTATCATGATCAATATCAAAAGTGTCGGAAGGAAGTGGGCACTACAAGAGGGGGAACCATACATAGATGTGAATTGAGTGGAGCGTAGTTGTTGGCTTCTCCAGTGGCATAGTTTGTTCAACTAATAATCTGTCATCACAGAATCTGCCAATGGAGATCTTTCTATGGCCTACAACCTTGGGATTCGACAGGATTATCTCCACCAACCTGCATTGTCCTCATCCAGGGGAGTTTTTAATTCTTTGATCCTTGCATGCTAACACCATCTTGACACCATCTTTCCCTTCCAAGGTCAGTTCTACAAATAATTCACCATGAAACTTGTCTTCCACATCAGCAAATTCATCTATCTAATATTGTGGGAAACCATTTCATTCATTTTTGTTTCCCATTACTTGCCATCCCAAATTGAAGATAATAAAACCAACCCAGATTATCACCAATTTTATAACAAGGAAATGCAAAAAATGAAGAATTATCATTTACCATTCTATTCCTCAAATTTTGACAAAGGCAGGATGACTGTTATAATACACATTTGAGTGAAATGATGAGATCCACTATGAGAGACAATAATTTGGATGAATATTTTAAACTGGTATACCTGTGAATTATGGAGACAATTTCTAATGGAAAAATTTACCTAAGGTTGTCCAAATGATCATTATCAATCTAAGTCGTCATCCTCATCAGAGCCACTTTTGGGAAATGGGTCAAGAGATTTGTGAAGAATTTTAAATGACTTTTCCATCCTTTGTAGGATATGAGAACATAATCTATGACAAGTACAATCACAAAATAAAGTTTAAGTTAAAACATATTTCGAGCAATACAAGAGTATTAATAAATACCTATTTTCAATTCTTTGTAGATTCCTCAACTATTGTAGTGTTCTCTTTATTCTAACCTAAATGAATACACTAAGAAACTTAAAATAAAGAGATTAGAATACCACCCATTGTAATCATGCAAATAAGAGGATTTTCCTTCAAGAATTTTTCATGAGCTGACTGAAACTTGGATTACTCAAATTTTCAAAGCTTTAGCACACTGTAAGTTAAAACATCAAACACTCATATACCTCCTTGCAAGTCTTTGTTATGAATTTGATGCAGGGCCTAATTAAGGTTTCCAAGTGTCCTAAGCAGTACTTAGAGCGTGCACCTCCCCCCCCCCCCCCCCCCCCCCCCCCACCTGAGACCAATGACCCACCTATATGTGAATGTTTTTAAAACAATTATAGACTTAGTATAACTCTTGACACATTTTATTAAAGCTATAAAGGTTTATTTCTTGCCTTTGCCATAGTAAAACTATCAATGACATTATCATATTTTATTGTTGTAGTGATCTTGCATTCAATCTTCAAAATAGAAAGGCTATTCAATTTAGTTTCACCCATTGTTGATCTTAAATTGCTTTTTACTCTTGTTAGAGTGGAAAATACTCTATCAGAACTACAATTTGCAATAGGAATGCAAAGAAACATTCATTTTGCAACATCTAGATTTAGGAACGTGGTGTTTAGTCCACTTTTTCTTAAATATTTTGACATTGATGATATACTTTTCAAGTTTTCACATCTTGCTAATGCCTAGAAATGGATGGATTCAATGTCAAGGGAGGTTTCCAAGTCTGTGTTATATGTTTTTACTAAAGAATTAGAGCATTTCAATATTGTCTCATTATCAAGATCTTTTAAATTGTTCAAAAATCCAAACCTATCATTTAACACACTATATGCTTCATTTCTTCTTGATAATTCGCTTATTAAGTTGTCTATAATTACATAGAATACCTCCACCCTCATATGATCCCTTCCTATTTGTTGAATTTCAACATCTCTCATTTCATCAAAGTTAACTTTTCTTTTTCTTTTTCTTTTATTATCAATTTCGTACTCTTCTTTTCCATTAATGATCTTAGCATGTTGCTCATATGTATCGAAATTCTCTCTAATATTTTGAATTTAATATATCAATGAATTATAATGAGTCACAACCATGGTTAAGTCAAAGTCTACCTTTTGTAGATATTTGCTAGTTGCATCCATTCTTTCAAAAATACTATGACAAATATAACACATCACACAAGTTTCTAACTTGTCTAGTTTTTCGTGAATAAAATTTGCTTCATGTCGCGTGGTAGCTATTTGATTTTTGTCTTGTGCTATATTTAGGAAAACATATTGAATTTTACTATATCCCAAGAAAAGTTCTTTAACTGCATCAGCTCTAGATGACCATCTTGTTTTAATAAGAGATTTTATAATGGGACAAATTCCATCCAAAAAATGTAATAAAATTTCCCACCGATAAATTGAGGCACTTAGGAAAGTGTAAATAAGTTGAAGTACTGAAACAAAATATAAAGTTTTTGTACAACATTCTGCAGCTAAAGATCCAACAAGATTTAAGGAATAACTTGAACAAGATACAAACTCAACCATACAGTTGTGATTTTTAATCCTATTTTGTAGACCTATGTATTTTCCAGACTTGTTACTTACATTATCATATGCTTTCCCCCGACAATCCTCGATATTAATATCATATTCATCTAGTGTTGTAAGTATAGAAGCATCTAAATCACATGATTTGTGTCCAACTAAAGTAATGTATGTTAAAAATTGTTCAACTAGAATTCCTTCTTGAGAAACATACCTTACCACAAATGCTAACTAGTCAATGTGAGATACATCAGGTGTTCAGTCAACAATAATTGAAAAATATTTTGCGTTGTGGAGTTCTTCAACTATTTTGTTTATAAATTTTTTTGCCATATGTTCAATAAATTCATTTCATATTGTCGTAGATAAATAAGATGGCACTCCTTTTCTTGCACTTCCATATTGTGAAATGTGATTTGCCAAAAATGGGTCAAACTCTGCAATAAGTTCTAAACACCCTAAAAAATTTCCATTTCTAGGAGATCCTAATAAATTATCACCACCATGAAAGGCAATACCTCTAGTAGCAAGGAATTTCACAGTTATAATAATATGCTTTAAAACATTCCTCCAATACTCTACTTAATTTTGGTATTGACTTGCAAGTGTAGAATCAAATCTTCCCAAAACATTACCTCGAATGATGAAATTAAGAATTGAAGTCCTGTGATCAAGGGAATCATTAAATCCAATTTTTGAAAATCTGGTTGATTTTGCTTGAAAAAGGTGACAAGGAATGCAATAAACAACTCCTTTTGACTCTGAGTAAAGCAACCATTCACTTAATTTTTGTTCATTGTTTAAAATTTTCCGTTGAAACAAATCTTTAGAAACATATCTATAACAATCTGAGTATTGGCATTTTGAATTTGAAAAATAAACATTCATATCTTGTTTTGGTGTATTTAAAATTATATATTTTGTTGTATCGTTGTCTATTACCCATTTTACAGGATCAGGATCAAGAATGAAATGTTCATTAATGATGGGTTGAACAATAGTATTTTAATTGTTCTTCCCTTGTTGTGTGTTCTCCTTCTCTTGTGTGTTTTCATATCGTATTGACTTTGATTGTGTATTTTTGTCACTAACCGAAGAATAATTCTCATTTTCATTAAAAACTACATTTGACTTTAATTTTCATTTGATGCACTTAAAAATATATTTATTTTAGGTATCTTTTTCAAAAGGCTTTTTTCCTCAATTTTTTGTTTAGCTTTTTTTCAATATTGAACACCACTTAATTTTTTAGTTTTATCCATTTGAACTAAACAGTTATCAAGTTACAATAACTACCTAAATACTTGTTGATAATGATGCTATAAATTATAATTAATACTATTCCAAAAGTGAAATGATATAAATACAATCAATAACGATTACATAATAAGAATAATTAAAATTTTAAATAAAAATGTAATAATATAATTGATGCAATTGAGAACAAATTTAATGCAACATCAAATGTAAGATACTGGAGAAGTTAGGGTTTAATCACTTAGCTTTATGTTCTTCCCCCAAGATGAATGATGATCTACCAGATCCAGTGTTGAACTTGATTTAAAAGGAACTTTAGGCTTTGGAATTTGGAGAAAGATCTGATCCAAGCACCTATTGAATTTTGAAATCTTCCTCCCACCGGCGAGTGGCGGCTAGGCGGTCCGGATCAACTGAAGTCTGAAATTTTAATATGGTTATACCTGATAAATTTTAATTCATGAATCCCTTCAGGCTTCACATACAGTCATAGTTTAATATAGATACTGTGAATTAAATGGTAAAAGAAAGTGTTTGAGGGCAGTGAAATTGGGAGGGATACAAGGCAACAACATGGCTTGGAAGCTCAAATTTTTGCTAAGGTTGAAACTCGAATTTATAAACTTGGCAGTTAATGTTTCCGCAAAATCATGGATTGCAAAAATAAAAGATGGATATGTGAGCACGATGTTCAATCTTCTCTAGACTCCAATCCAAAGTCAAGTGGGCTCCTTCAACGAGGCATATTGAAATTTTTAATGATAAGATGATTGGGGAGATTCAGATATACAATTCGTTTGGAATAGATCACTCGATGCAGCCGCAGGAGATTTGGAGAATAAAAAACAAATTTGAAACTATAGTCTCACTGTCTCTATCTGTAATTTGTAAACAGCGTTGAGTGATTGAGATTCGCGAATCACAAATTTGAAACTGTAGTGGGGACTGAGCATTTAATATCAATTGTTTTTTGTAAAAATTTTAAAACACCTTAGCCGACTGCCTAGCCAACCTAGTTTTTTTTTTGAAAATGTGGCGCCCTCCCTTTTGTGCACCCTAGGCAAATGCCTAGGTTTCCTAGGGTAAGACACGCCCCTACTTTGATGTTGTTTTTCCTATAGATTTTAAGGCATAAAGCATGATAGGTATTTTAAAACATTGAAACAAAGGAGTGAAAACGAGGATATACATGTGAGATCACCTTTCTTTATCATATTTGAGTTTCAGATAAAAAAGAAACTCTTAAATATAATTTCACAAAGAATCTAGTATAATTTCCAAAAACAAAAGACAACACATAATCAACGTACATTTAGGAAATATCAAGTGACCAAAATGTAAAAGGTGAAAATCAAAGTACCCTACCTTTGGCACGTACTAACAACATGCAAGCTTCCACTAGAAATCTTAACTAGCTAGTTAACTAAAAAGGCAACATAAATAAATTAAAATAACTTCAACAAAAACTAAGTATAGAGAGTTTAATATTTAAAATTAATTACAAGTTGATGTAGAGGATGGATCAACGTTGCAGAGAATACAAAACAATTACAAAAATAATATTAAATCATGTCTTGTACGATAATGTGCCACTTTGATGCTTGCTCATGATCTGGATGGTTTTGTTTCTAGGATAGCCAATAACCTCCGTGATGGTTTTTTTTCAAGTGGAAAACCAATTATTAAAAAAGATTTTTTTGTTTTCAGGATAACCAACAAACCTTTAGGATGGTTTTCAAAATGGATAACTAAGAACCATAATATCATGATGCTGCATTATTATCATCAACTCTCATCACATTCTTCTATTACGAGATTTCATAGGAATTGTGCTCGTGCATTACAAACTGAAAAAAGAAACTAGAAATTAAACATTGGCGTCATGTTCCCACCCACAACATGAAATTTTGATTTATTCTGCAAACTGAACCAAACATGAACACAGAAATTTGAAGCACACTAAAATCATTTGAAGCAAACACAGTTTGAAAAATGTCACCAAACCTTCATGCGGCCCGTCGTTGGCAACTAATGAGAGGTAGTTGATTGACCTCTAACCTCTTATGCCTTTGTGACTTTCTCGATGACTCGTCCAAGTATCGTGTAACCTAAACTGAAGTATTACACGGTAGACCCAAGATCGAAATCTAGAAAAACTCTCTTCGCACAGTGAATGGCATCGTAAACAGTGGGAGCAGCAGGGTGGCTGTACGATGGAAAAGTGACATGCAAGCATGAGAATCTATAAGCAACTCTTCCTCACACCTGACCTCCCAAGGTTGTGCCAAGACAACCGGTGGGGATGGAATACACGTGGGATGCAGATAAGCTAGTTAGATAATCTTATGTCTTCAACATGCAATAGTGGGATCTACGAATCTAAGGCAAAAATTGCCCTCCTAACTTGAACCGGTGTGATAGATCATTTGGCGAGATTAGCTGCTCGAAGGCTCTAATCAATATCGAGCTCTGACGTGATCTGATCTATGGGTTGTGGAATACGTGGAAGATGACCTGTGGGTGCTTCGTATATATTCCCTAACAAGGTCATGAAAATGTTAGTAAAATGTGTAGTGGATTCTATGGGGTTTTATGGATGATTCTCTGGTTTAGTCCAGAAATCTTTAGCTTGGTTGGTTGTTATGTTTAATAATGATAGTTGTGTGATGATGTCTAGTGGGAGTGGAGAGGACATCATCAATGTTGGATTGATTTGTAGGCCCGTTGGGTTGTGGGACCTGTGGATCACAACCGTAAGTTTGTGGTTGTTGTGGACCTGTTATGGTCATATGAAGAGTCAACACCTGATTCCATGTATCTAGTAGTCGTATGCCTTTTCAGCATCTACGTTTAGAACTAGAAGTTGCACAATTTTCTCGGAGTACCTAACAGATGTTCTGGCAACTTGGATACATAAGCTAGTGTCTATATCAATGAGGAGGTCTCCTACATCTGGCTGTGGGACTAGTGGATCACAACCGAATGTTTGCTCTCTTTCAGTTCCTTCTACAGTCATACGGATATCTATCAAGGTAGTATATAATTTGGTTGATTTGACCAGAACGTGTGTACTTTATCGTCTTCTATGTTTAATACTCTTAGATGTGCGTTGATTTCTTGTAGTTCTATTGTTGTTCGGAAGACCTAGATTCTAATATTTTGGTCTATGTCAATTAATGCTACAACAAGATTGGGTTGAGGCACGATTGGCTCAAAAATGTATTCCCTAGGCTCCCTAGGTCCCGTGATTGTCATACAAGATCAATATAGGCCGAACTGAAATGAAATAAACTAATTATGCAAGATATATCTACAACATATATATATATATATATATATATTCCTCTTTTTTTATATTTGTGATAGAATTTTAAATAGAATTAAAAGAGCAACCAATCTAATACATTCAGAAAATGACAACTAATCTTATAACAAAATTGAAACAAGCAAGGTAGCTCGATGTAGCTACTTGCCTGTGCAGTTGTGAGTTTATCCTAAATAACTAGATAGCTTATTAATGTAATTGAAAGATTCTTGATCCTACCTCAGAAGTGAGGAATGAATCATAGTTTCTCAGAAACTATCAATCCCCACAGCTTCCTTGGCAATATCAAAAATGAAACTTAACTGAAATGAAATATTTCACTACTCTATTTGATATGTTTAAAATAGAACTTTGACAGATAAAACCTAGAATTTGTAGAACAGTGGTGAATCCAGTAGTGTATGATTTTGTCCCGTCAGAATGATGTCCTCGTTCCTTCGTATTCACGTGAATCCAGAAGAGTGTGTAATGCAAGCTTTGGATATAGACCGAATATAATGCGAGTAGGAGAGGTACAATGCAAGTGATGGAGCTTGGTGTATGTAATTCCTAGTGGGATTTATTGCGGGAATACAACACAAGTGTGCCGAGAGATTCTAGAATCTACCTTCTGTGAAGAACACAACCTGCATCTCTTAATGGATTCAATCTACAAATGGCACTACTCTGCTCTATACTAATTTTTATGAACAAGACTGAAGCAAGAAGAATGAATGGCTTCCAACAGCAAAGGAAAACTAGTATGGATGCAAACATGAAAACAATATGAGCTCTAAACAAGAAATTGAAAGACTAAACAATGGAAATGAGAAGTTGAGGGGCCATTTGCGTGAAAACAAGCTGGCTATTTATAGATTTCACATTCACCCAAAGGTAATTCTCATTAGAACTCTTTTACCATTAAAAAATGAAGAAATGCTATTCTAGGGGACACAAAAAATTAATATGAGCTAAGGCGGTTGAGAAAAGCTGGTGAAAGTTGAAAAATTATGTGAGTCGTGATCAAAGGAGCATGTTGGAAAACACGTGAAGGACCGCCGCCCTGAGAAGGTCGGTGGTTACAGGACCGCCGCCCTGGTAGGGTGGCAGTCACTAGACCGCCTCCCTAGTAGGGCGGTAGTTTCGTCACTGAAGGTCAAAAGCTTAGAAAAAGGAAGGTAGAGGATAAAGCAAAGCACAAGGAAATTGAATAAAGCATTTGGGATGTTAACATATACTTCGTGAGCTTCTCTGGATCCCGAACACCTTACGAGGTGACCTATAGCATCATATGGGCATGTGTAACATCGTTCTGACGATACGGTACCCTATAATTTTGGGTACGTAAATATTACCCCCTCAGAGAAGCATTTTAACCATGAAGAGGCATAAAACGGTGGGTCCGAGTATAGCGGTCCCAAAAATGGGAAGCTAGAAATTATACCTGACATGTCTGTGTGTCGAAACGTTGTTATCCAAGTTCCCGCTACCATTTGCACGGGGATGAGAACTTACCTCCATCGGTGCTCTAAACCTACAAAATGGGCATTCAAAATGAGTCAAAACACTATATATATAAAATAGGAGCATTTTCCTATTCATTTGTGCGTGTTGATTTGATAGTTTTTGAGCTCTGGGACCCATGGTGATGGTTTTCAATGAGAGTGTAGTTGGAACGTTCATATCAAGATAGCGATCATGCCTCCGTGAGCAGAACCTCAACCCACGAGATCCCAAGTTAGTTCTTCTTGATTTAACGTTTTTGCACCCAAAATGTTAAAATGATGGAATCTTTGTTGTGGGGGGGTTATTTTTAGAAATTTCAGTTTTAAATGTGTCTCTTAAGGGGGATGCCTAATGGGTAGGCTTTTGTTTTAGCTAAAATGGTCATTTTTTTGTATTCTTAAGCACTTTTAGGGTATGTGACCCGTTTGTAGTCACGGGACAGGACTGCCGCCCTTAGCAGGGCGATGGTTATAGGACCGCCACCTTTTAAGGCGGCGGTTACGGAACCGCCACCCTGTTCAGGGTGGTGGTCCTCTATAGAGTGTTAAAACAACACTAGTTTGAGTTTATTTTTGTATTTTTAGTATTCTTACTTGTTTTAATGATTTTTCCAATGTAATATTGGCACTAACTTGCTTCTTTTTATACATTGCTGGGTGTTTTGCAGAAGAAGGAAGAGTACATTAGATGGAGCCGAGAGAGGGAGTGTGATTGGCTTCCAGCAGTGTTAGATGCACTCTCTTAGGCTGAGCAGGATACTCTCCAGAGGGCAGGCATATTGAGGATTGCACGGGTCCCCCACGTTGCACCTACTAGTCACATATTATGTGACTTATTTTCTTACTGCGATGCAGATCAAAACACCTTATGATTTCTAGGTGTTAGGGGTGAGTGGACTATCACCCTAGAGAATGTCTACCACATTTTGGGAGTCCCGATTATTACGAGGAGACTTTCATTTGATACAGCAGTATCCAGAGCTTAGGTGACTCAATGGGCCACCTATATGGGAGACGCAGTTGTCTCTACTAGTTCAAAGAAGGGGGTGAAGGTCCGTTATATTCCTGGCTTGCCCATCCCTTTGATCCGTCAAGCCATTATGGGCATCCTTGCTTCGAGATTGATCAAGAACAAGGGAGGGGATAGTTTTCTCTACTGTTGGGCCCCCATCATCACACAGATTGAGGCACATGATCATATTTATGCCTGGGGAGCCGATATACTTGGGACCACCTATCACGACTTATACAGGGTGGTTCGATTATAGGGACAGTCGCTGAGTCATCCGACCCTATTTATGAGCTAGGTCTATGAGTGCATTATCCCTTATGGGAGAGGTATAGAGGTGGAGGATCCCAGGGCCATGAGGGCAGCTAGATGGAAAGAGATGACGGTGCCTAGAGCACCCCACTAGCCAGTTGCTTCCTTGACTACTGAGGATATGGAGGCCACACCTTATCAGGCCATGGCAGGGTTGTGGGGTGAGGAGACACTTACTTTGATTTCCTGCTCTACTAGAAGGTAGCTTGTGGATAGGACGGGGAAGGTAGAGACACAACCCTTTGATCAAGTGCCTCAGTAGTTTGGCCTTACTTACATTGACATGCTTCCCCCAGTGGTGCCAGTGTTTAGATCAATTCGGGAGGCTAGCGGAGGTCCTAGAGGCCCGGGTTGAACTAATGTTACTCCTGGTGTCCCTATTGCAGCCAGGAGGGTGGTACGCGCTTGAGAGAGAATAGGTGCTCCTCAGGTACCTTTACTTCGGATTGTTTCTAGTCTTGCCGATAGCAGTGATAACCCTATTAATATAGACTCTGAGTTTGAGGAGTTCACAGGGGGAGAGATGGAGGAAAAGACCGAGGACATGGAGATTAGTGAGTCAGGTGGGGAAGAGGATAGTGATCCCGAGTGGCATGACACTCAGGAGATCCTACAAGATGAGAGGGCAGAGCAGAGCGTGGAGAGGGTGACTCTAGTCTCAGAGGAGTTACTATCTCAGGACCTAGATGGAGAGGACGAGTCCATGATAGGATGCCATGTTGCCCCAAACATAGGAGGGGGACACTAGTCGGTGGTAGCATCCGTGGCAAGTGCGGATCCCAAAGATCCTTCTTGGAGGCCCGGAGATCCAAGTGAGTTTTCACTCTTCTTTTGATATTTATTTTAGCTAGAATTGCCTTAGTTGCTACCTCTCTTTTTGTTCATCCTTGGTTTCACCTTTTGATTATTTTCTAATTTGTTTTGTCCTTTTCTTGCAGAGACTGCTGATGAGTGGCGAGACTTGATTCGCTGGGTATGTACTGACACCCTAATGCTCCCCACAAAGAAGACTCATGTTGAGCTATCTGTGGATGTAGGGGAGCCTTCAACATCCAGTAGGCATACCGATGTTTTTTCCCCTATCTGGCATGTGGCCAAGATGGTGACTTCCCTCTATGCTGAGGTAGCCGGGCATAGGGCTGAAAAGTTCCTGATGAGGAGGATCCGCTCTCATAGCGAGGCTACAGCTACTGTTCGGGATCGCGAGCCCTCAGTGCACTCAGAGCGTTGGCGTAGCCGGAGTCCTAGACATCATCGTGCGCCTTTGAAGGCATCCCATAGGGATTGAGAGGCCACTTGGCTCTTTTTGTAGTGACCTTTGTTAGGTTGTTTATATGAGTATTTTTGTACTTTTTCGGGCTCATTGAGCGTTTTGACCATGCCTAGTGCATGATGGCATTGTATATGAAACCTGATTTGTATATATATATATATTACTATATCTATACATATACATATATATATATATATATATATATATAGATGTATATATAATATATATATATGTATATATATGTATATATACATATAGATATCTATATATATATATATATATATGTATATATATATATATATATATATATACTCTGTATATATATCTATATATATATATATACTATATCTACTTCAATATATATATATGTATCTTTGGATCTAGACTCTTGGTATCTTGAATTTTCTGACTCATTTTCTAAAAAAAATTTAGATGTTTTTAGAATATTTTCTTTTCATGTTTCCAGAATGTATGTAATGGACAAAAAATGATAGTAAATAGAATGTTTTACTTTATATGTTTTTCCCGTCCTGATATGAGATGATACTAACATATTGGTAGTACTGAACTTTTGAACTCTTTGGGCCATATTTTGTAATTCCTTCTTATATTGGAAAAATGTGATGAATTCATAGTGATAAAGAGATGAACTTGCCCCAATCCCAAATCCACACAACTAGTAAGACGTGAGGGCTCAACACCAAGAATTAGGAAGGGCACAAGTGGTATGACCTTGATTGAATGGAATGATGAAAGACAGAAAAACCAAGAACAAGAACCAAAATTTGTGACCTACACACCCACCCTACTCGGAAATACTACAAGCTTAGAAGGCTACTTACTTTTTAGTTTATCTAGACTTAGATTCATAAATGGCAACTTGGTTGACAAATATGGTTTGAGGATTTGATCTCTTTGGAATTTGGATGTTTGGATATTTTCTTTCTCTTAACTATTTGAATTTTGTTTTTAGCCATACCAGATTTGTTAGTTTGTGTGACTAGACCCCCCACACCCCGCCTCGCGCTATTAGTAATGAAGCATGGGGTTGTCACCAAAGGCAAGATACAGGCGAGTAAGGGCACTTCTTTCCTTTCCCAACCTCACATCACCAGTAAGAGATTGTGGGCTTACACCGAAGGTTGATGGGGCAAAGAAGTGTGGTAAAAATAAACTATTTTGTTTGCTGGTGCTTTTGATTTCATTTGACATTTCTGATCTAAGACTTTAGGATATCCTTTCTTCCAAGAGATTTTTAAAGAGGGATAGATGTGACACTAAGAAGCTTCCAGAATAGACCGTAGGAAAGGACAACTTTACCTAGTAGAAAGAAAGAGCAAAGCCAAGTATGCAGGTCTTGGTATGGTTTCCGTCAATGTTTGTCTATCGGAAATTGATGAGAAAATTTGAAAATATTTGATGATGTTTGAAGAAGTGTGATATGAATATTTTTGCCAATATCTTCAGAAATTTGTAACAGTTTTTTAAAAGTAAGCTCTTGAACTATCATTTTTACGAAATGGACAGAATGAAGCAGCTAAAAGACTAATGCAATGTAGGTAGCTATAATGTACTACCAATGAATTTGACATTTTATGCGTAAAACCAATTAAGGTGTAAGGAATTTATAGTTTCACCAAATTCCTCACCTTCTAGTATGCACAAGAGATACGCATCATTTCCGTAGTCCTTCACGACTCGGTATGGGCCCAACCAGTTGGGCCAGAACTTCATTCCTTCACTAGTTTTCTTATCGATCAGGTTGTCTATTCTTAGAACTAGATCTCCTTCATATATTTCTCACTCATAGACTTTTTTGTTATACTGCCAGCACATCTGGTCAGCATAGGCTCTATGTCGTTGTTTCACATTTGAACTAGCCATGTCAAGCATTTCTAGTTGAGAGATGCATGCCTCCTTGTAAGCTTCCTCATCCAGAATCCCTTGTAATGAGATGCAGAGACTGGGTATTTCAACCTCAAGTGGGAGAACTACTTTTGCTCTGAATACCAGCGAGAAAGGAGTTGCTCTTGTTGGTGTTCTTATTGAGGTTTGGTGGGCCCACAAGGCCGGATATAATTTTAAATGCCAATCTCGTTTGTTTTCCTTTACTGTTTTGAGGATAATAACTTTCAATGTTTTGTTTATCGCTTCAGCCTGCCCATTGGTTTGAGGGTAGTAAAGAGAGGCTGTGTGATGGTTTATCTTGAACTTGTTACATAACTCATGAACCTCGTCATTCTTAAAGGATGTGCCATTATCTGAGATAATGACTTGTGGGACACCATACCTACAGATAATTTGGTTCGAAATGAATTTGGCAATCACCGAACCTAGCACAGTGGTGAGAGGCATGCCCTCCACCCATTTGGTAAAATATTCCATGGCTATGATTATAAAATTATGGCCATCGGTTGATGAGGGAGAGAATTTCCCTATTAAGTCTAGACCCCAAGTGGAGAAGGGCCACGGATTCGCTATTGGTTGCAGGGATTGTGCTGGCATGTGAATCTTGTGAGAGAATTCTTGACATTTGTGGCATTTGCGTAAAAATTCCACTACGTCATGCATAAGAGTGGGCCAAAAATAGCCCATCTGATGTATTTTGCGAGCGGTGGCGTGACAACCGAAGTGGCCCCCACATATCCCACTATGGGATTCATGAAGAATCCTCTTGGATTCTTCTATGTCGACGCATCTTAGAAGCATGTCGTCAAAGGCTCTGCGATAGAGTACTTGGTCTAAAACAACATATTTAGCGGTAATAATGTGTAACCACCTTCTTTGTTGTGACGTGGCACTTTTCGGGTATGTATGGCCCATGATAAACTTGGTGATATCATTATACTAGGGACATGTAGAAATGGGGGGTTTGGTTCGACGAGTATACACATTCATTAAGAAGTATAGATCTACTAGCTCGCGTCCATCTAGTGGATTGTTAGCTAACTAGTCTGCAATGATTTGAACTTTAACGTATTTTTATTTACAAATGTTAACTCAAATTCTCCCATTAGGGTTATGAAATGGCCAGCCTTTTTAGATAAAGATCCTTATGTGAGAAATGTTCATAAATGGTCTGTCTTTACAATGACCCTTGTTTCCTGGTTTAACATGTACTGTCTCAAACGTTTCGTTGCAAAAATTATGGCAAGGCATTCTCTCTCTGCTTGTGTGTAACATGTTTCATAATCAAGCAACGTTCGGCTAATGAAAGAGATCACACATTCTCGTTTATCATCGTCTTCTTGAACCAGTATGTAGGCTAGTGAGACATGAGTGGCTCATGAGTATAGAATCAAAGGGCGGTCTGGCTTGGGAGGCATTAGCATGGGTGGTGACAACAAGAAGTGCTTAACTGCTTCGAAGGCCTCATTACAATCTTCAGTCTAATCGATACTATAATATTTCTTGAGTAGATCGTTGATTGGATGAATGGAAAAGCTTAAATTTGGGATGAACCTTCGGATTACATCGAGTTTCCCAAGAAATGACCTGATTTCATACTCGTCTGAAGGTGGGATCATTTCAATAACAGCCCATAGTTTGGCTGGATCAACATCAATCCCTCATGAAGATGTAATGTATCCTATAAGTTTTCCTCCTGTTACACCGAAGACGCACTTCTCTAGGTTTAATGTGACACCATACTCAATTAGTTGTGAGAGGATGATACAGAGCACTTCCATATGATCACAGCATTTCTTGGCCTTGGCCAACAAGTCATTCACATATGATTCCACAATTTTATGGATAAGATCATGGAATATATAAGTCATTTCCTGCTGATACGTAGCGTCGGCATTCTTAAGACCAAATGGCATGACAACATAACAATAAGTTCCCCAGGGAGTTATCAATGTGGGTTTGGACTGATCTTGTTCAGATATTTTAATCTGATTCTTCCCTGAGAACCCATCCATGAGGGACAACAGTTCAAATCTAGTTGTTGCATCACCGATAACGTAAATGGATGGTAATGGGAAATCATTCTTGGGACAAGCTTTGTTAATATCCCGAAATTCTATACAAATACATATCCTCCCATTCTTTTTTAGGACGGGAACGATATTAGACACCCATTGTGAATAGTCATGGGGCTTGATGAATCCTACTGAGAAGTGTTACCAAACTTTCTTTTTACCATGAGAGCAACTTTTGGCTTAATTGGTCTTTACTTTATTTAATTGGCTTCACAATCTAGTGTAGTGGACCAAGATTATGTACAGCAAAACTTGTTTGTGGGTGTGATACCTGTCATTTCTTTATAATAAATGCCAAATCCTTTTGATGTTCTGTGAGGATTTGGGTGTGTATTCTATTCTTCCAAAGTGAACGAGGATCCCAACTTCAAAATTGGGGGTTCTTCCTTCGTTCAATGGGTTATGTCAATGGTTTCTCTATCAAAGAGTGTTACCTTTTCAAATTAAGGTGGGGCTGGAGGTAGTTCCAAGCTTTCCATTTTCTACTCGTAGATATCAAGATCCTTCTATGGGGGAGACTCACCATGGGTTTCAAAAAGGGAAGAGGAGTGTGGTGAGGGAAAGATCAAACTATAGGCGTGAGCAGGTGTAGCTCGCATAGGTGTTAGATTGAGAGTGACTTGATCTTTCAACATGATGGTAGATAGAGATTCTTTCAACTGTATGTGTTAGAGAGGGTTTGTTGACCATTTCTTCACCAACGGTTTAGACAAAGTGATACCCTTTTTCGAAAATTGATCTTCCAACTCATACTTGGGGTAAAACGTGAAGTTGAGGTTGCTTATGAATCTGCGACAAGGTTTATTTCGTGGGATTACCTCAATGGATATGAATTTGAATCCTTTGCTTAGATCTATATCTTTGGTTTTTATAGAGTTATAAGTGTTCAGATCTACTCGCATATACTCAGAGACTTGGTTTAAACTCATTGCGAGCTCCTAAGGACTTTGAGTCATTAACACCACTCCTTTGGCTAGGATGAGGCCAAGGAGGAGGGCTCGTACCAGGTCGTTGTTTGTACATTCAAGTTTCACTTAACACTAAAAGTGGGATCTTTCCTCAGGAGAAGTAAAGATACACCTACCCCGGCTCCATAGGCGGATTCTAGCTCCACGAAGTGGAGAGT
>CM034151.1:124424139-124447539 GCA_019776745.2 Taxus chinensis
GTTCAAATCGTTTCTTCCTAATTCTATTTATTATCTGAAAAATATCCACCCTTGAATTATAACAAAGTTTCAAGTATTTATAGAAGAAGAGAAGAAGAGAAGGAAAAAAGGAAAAAACGAAAACCAACCACTTAATTACAAAACTATCTTACAAAAATATCTCAAAGTCATGTGTTGACTTTGACATTTGGGAGACATCCTCCATTGGTGCAACTGGATGATTTCATCATTTGTGTCAACAACTTTAGATATTGACAAGGAGAAGATCAGGAAGGAAAGAGATTTATCATCATAGTCCGCGGCTTGTGAATGAAAGGGGTATCCGAGTTGTTGCTGCTGAGGTGATGAGATGTGGAATGGGCATGGTATTCCATGAAATTGGTCTCATGGGGTGAAGTGATCCTAAGAAGTGTATCCTTTGTGCCGATCACTGATAGCCTCGCAGTCTCCCGCTCGTCGTGATCTTTTCTAGGAGTCTTGGAATATGTGTTCTAGTGCATCTATCAGGTACCCAATGAAAGTCACGACAGGACACTGTATTGAT
Source organism: Taxus chinensis (assembly GCA_019776745.2). Taxonomy (NCBI): domain Eukaryota; kingdom Viridiplantae; phylum Streptophyta; class Pinopsida; order Cupressales; family Taxaceae; genus Taxus; species Taxus chinensis. Next base: position 124,424,684 of record CM034151.1, read on the forward strand.
GGATTCAGCGTCAAAGTGACCTTGGTCCTAGCCTTGTGCAACAATTCCTTGAAGCTCCGGTGATAGTTTCATCTTACTTTCTTAAGGTGAAAAGAAGGGGGGAGCAAAGCCTGGAAACATTTTCAGGACAATTTGCTCCATTTGATGATGCATCCAGGGCTTCCTCCTTGATCTTTTCAGTTTTCTCCAAGACGAACTCCGCGATCAACCCGATAAGCCAGAGTAGAAAGGCTTTGGTTGAGGGCTTCTGGGTGCCCTAGAAGACCACCAAACTTGACCAGATCTTTGACTGAACAGGTCGCGCCTTTTCTAAAAGGTTAATGTTGGCAATAAGGTATGGTCCAGCTCTTCAGAGATGGGTCCTGATATCCGCAAATGAGCTCTTTGTTTGCGGATTGATTATTCTGATATTAAACTGCGGAACCTGGCGATTCTTCCTACACTTGAGTTGAGGATTGGCTCTCAGGTGGAAAACTTCCATCCTTGCTCGCGATTTGGCGTATTCTTTAATTTGTCCTAGCTCAGAGGCTCAGGAGTTTCGGGCAGCAGTGCTAGGAGGTTTGCACTACCATATTATACAAGGCATGGAGGAGAGTTAGTTTTGTTCTTTAACAGCCTCTTTCCTCCTTTGCCTTCCTAGAGTTATTGCAACGGGGTTCAACTGAAAATAGTGGCTTCTCTTGAAGGCTTTTGAAGATGTCCCCATTGGACTGGGGTCACTGTATATCTGTTGAATTGATAGATCTTGCTCCTTTGAAAGGAATTGGGTCGGGTGGAACTACTTCCATTATGCTCTGATCTGTCGCACTCTGAGAGAAGTGGGTTTAAAGGCTTTTGCTTTTGGTCCCCTTTGATGGGATGATGGAGAGAAGTCCATAGGTTATGATGGGAACTCACTCGTTTTTGGCTCAGGTGCTGAGAGATACATGCTAGACTTATGGGAGAGGGGCGAAAATAGTAAAGGAGCAGCTCAGTTGTAGAAGGAAAATGGGTTGGCGACAAGTGGAGGTGGCATTGGAGCGAGGACGAGGTGGGAGTGCTACAGGGAAGGGAAGAGATACTGTAGGGGAGGCAAACATGGGAATGGAGGGGAGCTGAGAGATGAGGGAAGAAATGGTGGGGGACAACTCCATGAGAGAAGAGAAGATGGACGATGAGGAAGGGGGAACAATAGAAGACGGGGGAGAGGATACAACCAAAGGAATGGTCACTTGGGTCACCTGAGGAGGGGAAGGGGGAGAGGTGGAGAAGAGAAGAGATAGAAGGGACCTCTATAGTTGCAGCAGTTGCAAATGTGAGTGGCTGTGCCCATTGGGAAATATCCTCAGCTGCTCCTTTATATGGAGAAGCAGAGAGTTGATAATTGTCTTGTGACGGAGGGGAAGGGGAATCCAGGAGTTCTTCTTGGGTAGAGCTTGACTTGCCCTCCTGCTTTACCTTGCTCTTTGGAATGTTTTAGGATGGAAGGGCATTCCCAGGGAGAAAGTGGTGAAATCAAACCCGAGGTCATGAGACCATCATCCTGCACCAGTGCTTTGTCTTGCAGAGTTTCTTTGACCTGTCTTCTATCATCTGAGGCGCTTTGGGTTCCGGTCAATGAACACGATGGATTTTTTTTCTATTTTTTAAAAGTCGTCTCACCCATGTCAAGATATATCATGATCAACTTCTTGATCAACAGTTTGATAAACCTTTGGGATGATGGCTATGCCATACTGGATGATTTCTGCCAAGGTAAGAGGACTGCGTCTTCCTTCTAGCTCAACCTCATGATATAGGTCGAATTAAATTCCTCGATATGTGGAATGGGATAGATGAGTTTAGCCTCGGGGAGGCAATTCCTTGGGATCGAAAGTGGGCCTTGACCAGAAGTTATGCTTTCTAATTTAGCCAGCTCCAGCTCTGTAAACATCCTCCCATGCTTTGTGGTGAGAGAAACAGTGTATCCTACCCCTGTGAGGGGGAAAGGAGAGTTCCACCCTTCTTTCTCTTCAAGCACTTCTCCACCGAGATAGGTATGAGCTGTTCTGGTGACAGCTCCAACAGGATTAGTTGGGGCGACATATCTTGGGTAATTTGGTTTGGGTCCCACAAGAAGTTGGTGCCCTTAGATAAGTGAAGGTGGGGAATTGAGTGAACAAGACCCCCATGTCTTTGTTGCAGTAACGGATGGCTCGTGGTAATATGAAGGTGAGTCAGTTTGGCCGCAAAATGCAGACGATGCCGTAGAAGAAGGATGTTAATCTTTGTAAACTAAGGAATACTGTTCTCTAGATTCAGCTCTGGATAATATTCATATATTTGACTTGGGGCCAAACCCCGCACCGCATTAACGAGGATATCTCTTTTTCTGAGGCCAAAGAATAAACAACATAGGCGTTCATTGTAGAACCTCCCCGTTGTGGTGAGTTGGGAGCTGGAGCAGCTCAGAGTATGCTGCGATGATCTCAGCCCACCCGAAGCGTGACTAGAAAATTCTTGCTCATTGTATTTAGGTATCTAAGAGCCATTTATGAAAGTAGAGTGGGTTATAAGAAGGAAATACTTTCTTAGGAATGTGATGGTATCATGAGTTCTTATGGAATCGATGTAAGAATGACTGTGGCCATCTGGGAGTCACCACCTTCTTGTTTTTTCAGGTATTACCTCAGTCATTAAGCATACACTAATCTTCATTTCCTCCAAGCCTTGGTGCCATCTTCTGGGTTATGGCCACAAAGTGCAGTGGTGAGGAAGGAATGCAAGCATTACTTCAAAGTTCCGGAAATGAGTGATCAGACCTCACCTTTATCATTCTAGACACCCCTTGTGCTTTTGTTGTAGCAGTGGGCGCTACTACCATCATGAACTTGTTGTTCACAGGCCACTATCGGATCCCTCCAGCAAAATTAGGCTACTTCCTAACCAGTTTGTTCATCCACGGACTTCCTGTGACCCTTCTGGTTTCTAGCCCAGAAGTCCTCCATAGCGATATGACCACTGTTTTGAGTCTTATATCCAGTCACACTCTGCCGGGGATTGGGGCCACCCTGGACTCTCGATATTTGTACTCATTTCTTCCTCTGTAAGCTTGGATTTACCCGTAGACTTTGTAGGTCTCTTGCTTGATGTAGACATATGGTTTGAATTTAGTGTTAGATGGCAAGAAGAAAGTGAAACCCAACGCGGAGAGTCATGGTAGCTGTTTGATTCGCCATTATGTATTGCAGAAGAAGAGTTAAAAATTTTAAGGGGCATCAGGGCATAGGGTAGGGGGCACTGAACACCATAGGATGCAGGGCTAAATGTGTGGGACCACACAGAAAATGGGTACTAGGGGAAACAGTCCAAAGCCCGTAAGGCGCCTATGATATATACACATGACATTTTGTTGTTGCAAGCAGGATGTGCCACCGGTGCCATTCCATATGTGTTTTTACACTGGTGAATGTATTTTTCATGTTGCACAAGGACCAAAATTGCGCCAAGACCACATATATTTTTCATGTACATTGGGGATTTTGGGTGTGGTGGCAAAGGTGCAATAAGTTTAGCATGTGTAACATAGGACTTCACGTTGACAAAAAAAGTGACTTGGCGGTGCATGGGAGGTTTCCGACAGGATGTTGCGCAATAGGGGATGTGCCTGCAACCGTAATAGTTTAAACTTGGCGCAGCACGGTTGGTGTTTTATGTATGTAGGTGCGTTCAATGGCACAATTTTTACCATGGTAACACATGCATTTGGTTGTGCAAAGAGGCGCAACTATTTTTATGCAGAAAGCATGGCGGGATTGCATTGTTGGTCGACGTTCTCATGTTACAAAGGCGCGATTGCACCAAGGTTAAAAAACATAGGGTTTTATCCACTTTTTAAGCCTCTTCTTTCTTGTGGGGGTTTATTGAATGGGTGTTAAGCCCTCTCTGCAGGGGTTCCGTTGGATAGAGAAGGGGGTTTTGGGTACAACAAAAAGACCCCAAGCCTTCGTGGCAAGGTTCTCTTTACTAGCAGATCTGGAAAGAGAGGGGAGAGCATGGGAGAAAGACAGCTAGGGCAGCAAAAGATGATCTGCCAAACCTATGCAACCTACAACACAAACAAACAACCAAAAACAATACAGGGGGAAAAGACCACCTACCCGGCATATTATAATGTGAGAAGCGAAAAGAGGGGTCTATGAAACACAACATGAGGATGATAGGGTCCTGGACGGTGCAGAGAAAGAGATCAATCAAATGTTTTGACTGGGGATAATGAACAGGGTGGAGCGCCTATATAGGCAAAGGTGTCATAAATGTGCCAACCACTTTTTGGGATTTTTTAGTGGCGCACCAAAACACCTGTCGACATTGTAAAACTTGCACCCTGTGGCACACAAGATGTGTTGTTGTTACACGTGGTTTTATGTGCACCTTACCACACCAAAAGTGCTGTCAACACAAAAATACATGTGCCTTTGGTGCACCAAAACGCGGCGCAACAAAAGTATTGTTGACACAAAGGCACATGTGACTTGGCACATGCAAGAAAGAAAGGGTGCAATGCAAATGGTGAGGCACACCAAATGTTGTGTTGACCGCCAGAGGGTTGCACCAAAGGATATGAAGGGGGTGAGATTTACCCTGGGTACAAAACAAAAGGTGCCGCCCAACCCAAAAAAGACCAAAAATGGCTAAGTTCGGAAAAACTAAAAAAATTTCACGGGAAAGGGTTTTGCAACGGTCCGAACGCAGAGGGGTCCCTGATGAGGGACCAAATCAAAATTTTTGTATGGTTACCCATAAAATTTCCCTCTCCAATTTTATGGGATAACAACTAGCTCTTTCTGGGGACTATCTCTGAATGGAAATTAGGGGTAGAGAATCCCAGATCCACACGTGCCTATCCATTGGGTACAGAGTCAAAAACAAGGGTGACTGAAAATGGAAACACACGACCAACAAAAGAAAACACACAACTGAAGAAAACTGTACAAAGAAGAGAGCAAGCTCTACTTCCTGAAGATTTTCAGATGTTGCCCGCTATAGGGAAGCGGGAGTCTAGTTCTGTCTGGATATGAGAGATAGAAGCTATTCTCTCTGTTGAGCTGTTTGATCTTGAAAGGTCCCCTCCATAGGGAATCAAATTTTTCATGCATGCCCTTTGGCTCTCTTCGTTTGTCCCGCAAAAGGATAAGGTCTCCCACCTGGTACTCTCTTTGCTTAGCTTTTTTATCGAACAATCTCTTGACCTGATTCAAATGTTCAGTGATCCTGTCGACCACTCTTACTCTCTTTTCTTCGAGCTCTGCTAGATACATGATCCTCTTTTCAAGGGAATTTTAGAAAGTCTCATCTTCGATTTCTTGGACCAAGCGCAGAGTAGGGAGTTCCGAAGAAATGGGAAGCTCGGCATCGGTGCCATATAACACTTGAAAAGGTGACATGCCGAGAGACCTTTTGGGAGTGATGCAGTCCACCCACAAAGCGTCGTATAAGGACTTGTGCCACATTAGTTGATTTTCATCCACTAGCTTTCGTATGATGGTTACTAAGTTTTTATTACTAGATTCTGCCTGACCATTCCCCTGAGGGTAATAATCTGAGGCATGAGCCAGAGTTATTCTGTATTCATAGAAAAAACCAACAAATTTTCGTAAGGAGAAGTTGGAAGCATTATTAGCAACAATCTTGTTTGGAATGCCAAACCTGACAATGATATTTTCCATGATGAAACTACAAACAACCTCGGAAGTGGCATGTTTGACAGGTATGGCTTCCACCCATTTTGTGAAGTAATTGTTGCTGTTAGGACATAACTATGTCCTGGGCACTCGAGATGGGGATTAAGTGCACCAATTAAATCAATTCCCCACTGCTTGAATGGTTCGTCGACAATGACCGGCCTGAGAGGAAAAGCAGCCAAACTTGGGCTTGCCGACAAACGCTGGCAAGGCTCACACTTTTTTCTACCTAGGTGCTGTGTCTTGGAAAGCATCGGCCAATAGTACCTAGCCTGGATGATCTTGTGTGCCATCATGGAGAGGAGAAATGCCCCTCAGAGGCGAATGATGAAAAACTATCAAGTAATTTCCATTGTTGGGGGCTATGTCAACACAGTCGCAAGAAGATGCCATTTATTCACATTTGTAGAAACCCTCGTCCCAGATGATATATCTGGCTCTCTGAGCTTTAGAGCGCGTTTCTCATTGTAGTCTATGCTTGGGCATTCGCCATAGGTGAGAAAGAAAGCAATCTCGGAAAATACCAATCATCACTGGTTTACGAAAAATAGACACCATAGTAGAAAAATCCGGTTTTCTCCAGCTGGATTTGATGCCCATGAGTGTAATCATCTGTGTTCAGACACGTCTGAAATTCTTGGTTTTTAGCCATAAGTTGACATAGTCCTTACTCTTACTAACTGGTTCGTTTTAATCCGGTATACTCTTGGACTTTTGCAATCCAATTCCCCCGCAAGCTTCCTAACACCTGTTGAGTTAAAATTGACTTGACTGTCGTGTCATGGACCTGCACTACTGTATGAGAGTTTAGAATGTAATACCTGAATTTATTGACCGCTTTGACCACGGAAAAGGCATGTTTTTCCAACTAAGACATCTTTAATTCATGAGGCTTGAGAGGAGAGCTCATAAACGCAATCGGGGATTCAACATTTTGAGAATTCTTTTGCATTAGGATGGCCGACACAGTGTGATCAGATGCATAACTATACATAATAAAATCTTTGGAGAAATCAGGTTATACTAGGACTGGCGCATGAGCGACGGAAGCTTTTATTTCCTCAAACAACTTCTTCCCTTCTTCGCTCCATCAGAAATTTGGTGACCCTTTCATCATGTCTAATATATGACGAGTCTTTTCAACAAAGTTGGGAACAAAGCGCCTGAGAAAATTCAATTTTCTGAAGAAAGAGTGAACGCCGGTCTTGCTTGTAGGTAAAGTAAGGCTCTGAATAGCCTTAAATCTTTCGGTATCTATCTTTGTACCTTCTTTGCTAACAACATGTCCCAACAATTCTCCTTCCGTGACTTCAAAAATGGACTTCTTTGGATCCAGGGAGATCCCGTGCTCTCGGCATCTAATCAATACTTGCTCCAAATGATCATAATGATCATTTCACCATTTAGAGAACACAGTTAATTCATCTAAGTAGACTACGATGACCTTTCCCATCATACCTTTGAACGCAAGGTCCATGACCCACTGGAAAGTGGCACCAGCATTGGTCAAGCCAAAAGGCATCCTTCTGTAGGAAAACGTACCCTAAGGAGTAGTGAATGCTGTTTTAAATTGGTCTTCAGGTGAGACTTCAATCTGATTGTAGCTTGAAAAACCATCAAGCATGGACAACATTTCTTATCCAGTTACTATCTACAGAACCTGATCCATTATGGGAAGCAGGTAGTTGTCCTTCAGGGATGCCTGATTTAGGTTGCAAAAATCTACACAGATGTGTATCTCACCATTCTTCTTGCGCACTGGTACAATGTTTTCCACCCAAGTACTGTGATGGATAGGAAAAATGATCCGTGCGTCTAGCATTTTTTGAATTTCAGCCTGGATAGTACCTGAGATCTTAGGATTATAGTGTCTCTGCTTCTGGCAAAAAGGTTTGACGTCCTCTTTCAATGGGATGTCATGCTGGATGTCTTTCAGCTTAAAAGAGTTTAGATCAGCGTAGGACCATGCCAATACATCCATGTATTTCTTTAGTAGTTTGAAAAACTTCCACTTTTCTTCAGATGTGCCACATTTTCCAATTTTCACAAACTGCGGATGTTCTACCGAACCTAAATTGACCGGCTCGGTTTCTGGGGAGGAGTTAGGATCATCTCACCTTTTCTGTTTAACAAAATGATCATGCCTATCGAACAACCACTCTAGGGAAACTAGGCCTTTTGGGATTTTATATTCTTTGAGCTAACATATGCCGTCACTTCCTTTTGATTCTTCATTTTGATTGGTAACTGATTTGTGGCATGTAGAAGTGGATCCTTCAAAATGAAGTTCCCTAAAATTTTCCACCTTTTCTAGAAAGGCAATGAGTTGATTTTCATTGTTGAATACTTGCCAATGCTGAGAATTGTCTGGCACGCTTGGGTGAAAAACCACCTCAATAGTATATTTGTTCGTTTTCAAACCTGGGTGAGGGAGCATGAGGGATGTTGAAACGACCAATGAATTGGCCATGTCATTCTGAGCTCTTGGGATGGATTTTATTGAAAAAGCATCAAACTCCTCGATGTTGTCCCACACCGCGTTGCGGTAATGTCTGAGCCTTTCATTCTTCACTTGGTATATTCTCTTAACTTGATTTACGACCAGCTCTGCATCACCTTGTACCTTAATATTCTTGATCCCTCTTTCCTTCGTGGCTTGCATGCCAAGTAGCAGAGATTCATACTCAGCAGTATTATTTGTGTTGAAAAATTGTAACTTGAAAAAGAGAGGAATAATCTCTTCTTCGGGAGATATTAGCACAGCACCAGCGCCACATCCACTAGTCGCGTAGCTGTCATCAAACTGCAAAGTCTAGATCTTGTTAAGATCCCCTTCTTAGATGAGGACATCCATTTTTTCAGACACGGTAGACAAGAAGTAGATTCCCATCCTTGATGATTCGAAGAGAATTTGGGCTATAGGGTCATCAGAGTTAGTAACCAGGTACATTTTTTGTGATTCAGGCTCAAAAGTTTGCATTACACCTTTGACGGGGATCCTAGCCTTAGAATAGTCCATATGAATCTCCCCACCAACTTCACTACAAAAACTCCTTCCCAGCAGAATTCCATAGGCTGCTGGAATATCGGCAACAAGGACGGTCATTTTTACCCTTTTCTCCGGGAATGCTGCAAACACAAATTGTGCGTCCTTGATTTGACCGATTAGCGGAACTTGCTTGGTTTCCAAAGAATAACATCGGCCAAAAGACTTGGTAAGGGTGATGCCTAGAGCATGGGCGACTTTTGCCAGCATGACATTATCGGAAGCTCCAGAATCAATTATGCAGTTGCTTAGTTTGTGGCCATTGATTAAGAGGGAGAGGTAGAAAGGTTCTATCCTGCCTGATGCGGAAGTCGAGGCAACATTTATGCGGGATGAAGGAGGGGTGGAAAGGATTCCTTTTGGGGAAACCTGATTAGTTATGACAGCCTGACTTTGGATGTATTTAGTCAACCTTACAAGCTGTTTGGGGTTTGACTGAAGGTATTCAGCTTCAGACATTTGGATCTTGGTCTTTTTAGCATGGTCAATTATGTCAAACGCGGCCAAGGGCTATGTTAATGGAGGAATGAGTCCTTCATTTCGCGATGGTAAAGTAAGGTTAATGGCCTTCATGAAAATAAAAGAAGGATGATTTGGAGGAGAGATGGGAGGAAAATATTTCTTTGTAAAAGACTTAACAGGGGGTTGAGCAGGAAGAGGATTACCTCTTTTGGCAATAGTTGGGGGCGTGAATGATGCAGCCTTCTCTTTCTACACATTAGTAGCGACCTCTGCTTCTTTTCCTTGTGAGTGGGTAAAAACAACATATGATTGTCCGCTTGCATATCCTTGGGTACCCTCTTCTTTGTCAGATTCTTCCTCATCAAATTCCATATACCCGATAGTAGAGTCGCCAGTCGGTTCGCTGACATCTTGATCATCCTCGCCTTGAGATGAAGGTTCTTCATAAATTTGCTCTTCCTCTTCGATTTTAGCTAAAGCGTTGACTGGAGGAGCCTCAAGCACCAACCACGGAGCAGTTGCAGGCAAACGCAGCCTATGCGGGATGCTGTTAGGAGTGAAAGTTCTTTGTGGAATATCCTGGTATGACAAACTGGGGGAAGCTTGGGCCAACTACTTATTTAATGCGAGCAAGTCATTCACCATCTTTTGAAATGCCAGATTAGACGAAGTAGTGGGAGAAGGGCTCGAAGCTTTAAGCTTGGATGATTCCCTTTTTAATTCACCAGATATAAGCAAGTTATCTTTGATTCGGATGGTAGCATCCTGGGCGAGAATCAAGGTAGCTACTTGTTCTTGCAGGAGTAAGAAACTTACTTTCGAGCTCATAACGTTTATGAAGAAACACTTCTGATTCTTTGGTGTTGGAAGCATGGTAGGCGAAACACGGTTGATCAGTGAATTGAAACGGGTGATGAAGTCATGCATAGTTTCATTGGCCTCCTTCTTTAGGTGAGTGATCTTTGATAGTAACGTGAACACATCTTCAGAAGGCTTATACCTGTCTTCAAAAGCAGCCCGCAAGGTGGCCCAACTGGTAATAGATCCGGCCGGAAAATGCTGAAACCATTCTGCTGCGGGCCCTTGCAAAGTTTCCAGAAAAAGGTGAACCGGCACATCTTCATGGGTCACATCTAGGATATTGCATGACATGATGAATATAGATATGTGTGAATCCATGTTTTGGTTTCCGCTCCCATCAAATTTGGGAAAATTCTTTTGGATTCCATGTGGAAGTGTGTGAACAGGATGTGGTAAAGCCAGGGGGCCCATAGCATTCTCCCATGGTACTACCATCTGGACGGCTGGAAAAAGAACGTGGGCTGGAAGCATAGTTCCGCTGAGCAGCAAGACACTACAAAGTGATGTAGACGTTCTTGATGAGAGATGCTTCCTTCGTGGAGGTGAGACACTCTTGGATGACCGGTCAGCTGAACTTAGTGACGAGAAGCGAGTTGGTGTTATACTGAAGTTGTGCCTTTGAAGCAGGTCGAAGGCAAGATCAACTTCTCCACGAGCTCTCCTGCTATGAGTAAATGGTTCACCTACCAGTTTACCTTCCAGATATGTAATTTTTGGAGTGGATTTAAGAACTCTTTTTGGCTGTACCTGCTGATTTTCTGATTATTCTGACAAAAACCAACAACATGTACTTTTCTGAATATTTAAATTTTATCCTCCTCTTGAAAACCTACTGCGGTTTATTTGTTTGATTAACAAGGATAAAATGATGGTAAAACTTAGTAAACTGATTTTCAGATCTAGAGTTGTCTTTTCAAAGAGTTTGAAAATTTTGGTAAACTGTCGGAAACTCAGATCTACGGAAAAATACAGATTTTTGTAAAAACTCAGTGAACTAAAGATCTCTATCTAGCCCAGATCTATGGATCTCTGAAGAAAATTTTCAGTTTGAGTCACTTTTGCAAAAAAATTAGATTTTGAACAAAAAGTTTAATTTTGCAAACAGGTAGTGATTTTTGGTTTTTTTTTTTTTATAATTTTCAAACACACCACCACCATAGATCTGTTAGATCTATTCATTCCCTAGTGGATTCGCCAAAAACTGTTGGTTTGAAAGTCTGTCGAGTGGATAGATCTATGGATAAATGAGCCAACAGTGTGCAGGGCATAGCCCCTCTTTGAGTCAGCAAAGCGAAACTGGTTTATTGTTATTCTACCAGCAGGAATCTTGTGCAAGTCTCACAATATTCTTCCTTCATGGGTTGGGATCTCATCCCATTAGAGGTATTTCCAACTGTGAAAGAAGGGAAAGAAACGGAGGTAGGAAATAGAAAATATCTGAAGGGAGAAAAGAAATGAATTTCAAAGTAGAAAGGTCAGAAGGTCTATGATTTGGGTTGGTAGTATACAGAGCTGAACCTACTTTTCATAGATGAATAAAGCAATACTGATAAATAAATGACAACAAAGTAGAATTAGATTCAACAGAACAATCACACAGATCTAACATAAGAAAGGTCTGGTGTAAAACACATGTATTCAACACAAAGTCTAAATATTGTATTTAATATTCGTTCTGTTACAAAAAGTTCAAAATATTTTCTTCCTACTTCTATTTCTTATCTCAAAAATATCCACCCTTGAATACAACAAGTATTCAAGTATTTATAGAAGAAGAGAAGAAGAGAAGGCAAAAACGAACCAACCACTTAATTACAAAAATATCTTACAAAATATCTCAAAGTCATTTGTTGACTTTTGACAAATTTATGGATGACATCATCCCATGGTGCAACATGGATGATGTCATCATTTGTGTCAACATACTTTAGATATTTACAAGGAGAAGATCGGGAAGAAAGCGTTTATTCATCATCGTCCCATGGCTAAAAGGGGATATCCTGCTTTTGTTGCTACTCAGGTGACGAGATGTGGAATTGGGCATGGTATTCCATGAACTTGGTGATCATGGGTTGAAGGTGATCCTGAGAAGGATCCTTGTGCCGATCACTGATAGCCTCACAAGTCTCCCACTCATTTGTGAGCTTTTCTGGGAGTTTGGAATATTCATTTTTCCCATCTATTAGGTACCCAATGAAGTCACGATAGGCCAACAGGTTATTGATGGATTCAGCATCAAAAGTGACCTCTGGTCCTAGCCCTTGTGAAACGATCTCCTTGAAGATCTGGATAGTTTCCTCTACCTATCTTAAGGTGAAAGAAGGAGTGAGCAAGCCCGGAGACATTCTCAGGACAATTTGCTCCATTTGATGCATTGCATCTAATGCTTCCTCCTTGATCTTGTCAATTTTCTCCAGGATGAACTCCAGCTAATCAACCTGATAATCCAGAGTAGAAAGGATTTTGTTGAGGGCTCTGGGGTGCCCAAAGACGCCAAACTTGACCAAATCTTCAACTGAACAGTCGAGCATTTTCTAAAAGGTCTCATGCTGCACCCATGCATGGTATAGCTCTTTGGAGATGGGTCCTGCTATCACTTGGAGCTCTTTGTTCACCCGATTGAGATTTTGATATAAATTGGTGAACTTGGAGATTACTTACTCACTTTCTTTGAGGATTTGGCTCCTCTAGGAAGAAACTGCCATACCCTACTCACCGATTTTGGTGTATTCATTAATCTTGTCTTGGCTCAGAGGCTCAAGAGTTTTGGCAGCAGTCATAGGAGGTGCACTGCCCATCTTCTATAAGGCATGGAGGAGATGTTTATTTTGTTCCTTTAACAACCTCTTTTCCTCCTTTGCTTCCTAGAGCTTCTTGCAAAGGGCGTCAATTACAGATAGGGCCTCTCCTTGAAGGCTTTCTGAAGATGTCCCCATTGTGACTTGGGTCACTGTATAATCTGTTGAAGACAGATCCTTTTGATCCTTTAAAGGATTGGGGTAAGCTATCTCCATTACTCTCTCTCTTGACGCACTCTGAGAGAAGTGGGTTAAAGGCTTTTGCTTCTTGGTCCCCTTTGCTGGGATGACGGAGAAGTCCATCGGTGCGATGGTAACTTTCCTCTTTTTTTGGCTCAGGTGCTAAGAGATCCATGTTGGACTTATGGGAGAGGGGCCAAAATAATAAAGGGAGCAGCTGCAGTAGTAGAAGGAAAATGCATGGAGACACTTGGAGGCGGCATTGAGAGAGAGGCCGAGGAAGTGCTCACGGGAGGAAGAGATACTGCAGGAGAGGCAGACATGGGAATGGAAGAGAGATGAGAGATGAGGGAAGAAATGGTGGGGGACAACTCCATGAGAGAAGAGAAGATGGATGATGAGGAAGGGGGAACAATAGAAGACGGTGGAGAGGATACGACCAAAGGAATGGTCCCTTGGGTCACCTGAGGAGGGGAAGGGGGAGAGGGAGAAGAGATAGAAGGGACCTCAATAGTTGTAGTAGTGGCAACATCCTGAGTGGATGTGCCCATTGGAACATCCTCAGCCACTCCTTTCTCTGGAGAAGCCAGAGTTATAACTTGCTCTTGTGCGGCGGAAGGGGGACTCTCAGGAGTCTCTTCTTGGGCAGAGCTTGACTCGCCCTCCTTGTCTTTACCTTTTCTCTTCGGTAGATGTTTCGGTCTAGAAGGTGCGTTGCCCAATGAAGAAGTGGTAAAATCAACCCCAAGGTAAATGAGACCATTCATCCTGCACCAATGCTTTGTTCTTCGAAGATTTTTTTTGACCCTTTCTTCTATCGTCTGAGGCACTTTGGTTCTGTCAATGATAGCGAATGGCCAATCGTCCCCACCCGTGTCAAGATATACCTGATCAACTTCTTGATCAGCAGTTTGATAACCTTTTAGGACGATGGCTACGCTGTACTGGATGATTTCAGACAAGGCTAAGTAGGAATGGTCTTTCCTTCTGAGCTCGACCTCATGATATAGGTCGATATAAATATCCACAATCTGTGGAATGTGGATCGGATCGAGTTTAGCCCTGGCGAGGGAATTCCTTGGGTCGAAAGTTGGCCTTTCCAGGAAGTTGTGCTTTAGATTTAGTAGCTCGAGCTCTGCAAACATCTCTCGTGCCTTGTGGTGAGAGAGACAAGTGTACCTTCTCACTGTGAAGGAGAAAGGAGTTCCACCCTTATTTCTCTTCAAACACTTCTCGTGATAGGTTATGAGCTGTCTTGACTGCTCCAACAGGATCAACTTGGGGCCGGCATATCTTGGCAATTTGGTTCGTTCCCCCAATAAGTTGGCTGCCCTTAGATAAGTGAAGGTGGGGAATTGAGTGAACAAGGCCCCCTATTTCTCTATTGTAGCAACGATGCTCTTGGTCGTACGACCATGAGTCATGTTTGGCCTCAAAAGGTAAACAATGCCGTAGAAGAAGGCATCGTTAATCTTTGTAAACTGAGGGATACTGTTCTCCATCTTCAGCTCTGGATAATATTCATATATTTTGAATTGGGTCCAAACCCCGCACCACATTAATGATGGATAATCTCTTTCTGAGGCTGCAGCATAAAGAACATAGGAGTTCATGTAGAACCTCGCCGTTGTGGTGAGTTGTTAGAGCTGCTCGGATATAGTGCTACTTATGATCTCCACCCACTCGAAGCGTTGATTTGGGACATTCTTGCTCATTGTCTCCAGGTATCTAAGCATCCATTTATGAAATTAGTGGGCATCAGGAAGCCCAAATACTCTGCTTAGGAACATGATGGTATCACTGAGTTCCTCTGAGAAATCTTTGCGATGAATGACCTGTGGCCATCTGGTCACCACCTTCTTGTTTTTTAGGTATACCTCATTCATTAATTACATACACTGATCTTCATTGTCCTCCGAAGCCTTGGTGTAATCTTCTTGGCTTACGGCCACAAAGTGACGGTGGTGAGGAATGCCAAGCATTATTTCGAAGTTCCAGGCAGTGAGGTTGATCATGACCTTGCCTTTCTCATTTTGAACACACCTTGTGTCTTTATTGTAGCAACGGGCTACTACCATCATGAACTCATTGTTCTTAGCACTGACCGGGATCCCTCCAGTAAAATGCAAGCCACTGCCTACCAGTTTTTCCATCCACAGACTTCCTTTGACCCTTCTGGTTCTGGCCCAGAAATCCTCCATATCGATATGACCAAGTTCTGAGTCTCTTATATCCAAGTCACACTCTGCCTGGGATTTGGGCATCCTGACCCTCTGATATTTGTACTTCATTTCTTCCTCTGTAAGCTTGTCTTTACCCTTAGACCATGTAGGTCTCTTGCTTGATGTATATATATGTAGTTCATAACTTAGTTGTTGATCTACAAGAAGAAGAAGTGAAACCCAACGCAGGAGAGTCATGTTAGCTATTTGTATCTCCCATTGAAGTATTGATAGAAGGAAGAGTTAGCAATTTTAAGGCATCAGGGCATAGGTTGCATGAAAACCGCAAGCGCCAAAGGGCGCAAGGCGCATGGATACTGCACATGACATTTCTGTTGCAAGCGGGAGGTGCGCCGGCGCCATTCATATGTATTTTTACCGGGCGCATATATTTTTCATGTTGAACAGGGTACAGAATGCACAACGGACACAATATTTTCATGTTACACTGGGATTTGGTGCGCAAAGGCGGCAGTTTGCATTGTACAGAGATTCAGGTGTTGTAAAAAAGGGGAACGGGATCGGCGCATGGAGGTTTACATGAAATGATGTTGCTGCAAATAGGGGATGCGCTACGCGCTAACGTTTTATATTTGGTGAAATAAGGTTGGTGTTGCATGGATGCAGGGTGCGGGTGTCGATGCTGCAATTTTTACAATGTTACACATGCGTTTGGTCTGCAAAGAGGGCACCACAAGATTTTTATGCAGCAAGCATGGCAGAGACCGTTGGGCAGATGTTTGCTCATGTTACAAGGGTTGGCGAGTGATATAAAAGGGTAAAAAACGTGTTTTATGAATTTTAAGCCTCTTTTTATTATGGGTTTGAATGGGTGTTAAGCCTTTCTGCAGGGTTCCGTGGATATAAGAAGGGGGTGGTGTTTTAAAACAGAAGACCAAGCGCTGTGTGTCAAGGCTCTTTTCCAGCAAAATCTGGAAAGAGAAGGGAGAGAATGGGAGGAAGAAGCCAGGCAACAAAAGAGGATCTACTAACCTAGCACCTAAAAAACACAAACAAACAACACACCAACAAAAAATACAGGAGGAAAAGGACACCTAACCGATGGAATATTATAACGTTGAAGACGCGAAGCGGGGTACAAACGTGACACGAGGAGATAGGCATGATTGACGGTGTGAGAAAAATAAGATCAATCACGGTTCTGACTGGGTGGATGATAATGACAGGGCGATGTGCGTACCCTCATATCAAGCAAAGGTGTAATAAATGTGCTAACCCCTTTTTGAAGTGGCACACGAAAACACCTGTCGACATTGCAAAACTTACACCTTGTGGCACACCAAGATGTGTGTTAACACATTGTTATGTGCACCTTAGCACACCAAAAGTGATGTCAACACGGAAATACGTGCACCCTTGGTGCACCAAAACATAGCGCAACAAACGTATTGTTGACACGAAGGTGCATGCGACTTGGCGCATGCAAGAAAGGTGCAACATGGTGAGGTGCACCAAAATATGTGTCGACACGCCAATTGGTGTGCCAAAGGATATGAAGGGGGCACAGATTTACCCTGTGGTTGCACAAACAAAAGGTGTGCCCAACCCAAAAAAAGACCAAAAATGCTAAGTTTGGAAACGAGATTTCCCGAAAGGGTTTACAATGTCCGAATGTAGAGGGGTCCCCCCCCCATGACGGAAACCAAAATCAAAATATGGGTATTGGTTACCTATAAAATTGCCACTTGGCAATTTTTACGGATAACAATTACATATATCGGAGGATGTCTCGAAGATGAAGCAACCGTAATTGAAGAATGTAAGAGAAATTTTATTAACAAAAGAGGAAAATGAGCGAGAAGAGTAAGGTTGTGGAAAATAATGCCAATATGATGTTTATTACTAATCAAACAAAGAAGCTCACAAAAGTCGAGGTGTGGTTGGTGACATTTTTGAGAGTTGCAACATGTAGCCCTAAATTTTCAATCTATATCTACTATAAAACATTTTCTTTGATTTGTGGTCTAACTTCTTCCCTTCTGGTTGTAAAATTTTTAGGGAGAATGCATCACAAACTGTTGTTTTCCCTAATTGGAAGGAATATTCAAGTTTACCCATTTCTGTGCCCAATTTTTACAATGGGGGTTGTGTCTTTTTCCCTTTGCTGATCATGGAAAATCAAAATTGATCAATTCATACTTGTTTGTATTTGAAAATCCACTTCCTAGATCAAAAATGTTCAAAAATCATGCTTCATTTGATTCAAATTAAAATTTTTCCTTCCTTGGTGAAAAAAATTGAATTCCTAGGGCATCCCTGAAATTTTTTACGTTTTGATGGTCAGAGGGCCTATTTTAGCCATCATATGATTGATAGATATCAAAGGGCACGTGCCGCTTCTACTTGGTTGCGGGAAGGGTGGGGGAGGTGTTGCAGCTTTTCATTTTTCACCTTTTCAAGCAATGGGGCAATTTCGGGCCCAGGGACCCATTTTTTTCCAAATTTGCCTACGTGGCATATGTTCTGATGGTCGGAGGGAGGGATGGATGGTGTGGTCAGATTCCCTTAAGGTTTTAAACTTGATTTTACAAAATTTAAGTCAATAATTGGTTCGAGGCCCCGTAGACAATCCGGAGTGGAGTGGACACGTGTACTAAAAATCCAAAAAGGGAGCAGGGGGCCAAGGGGGCTTAGATTTTTTGAGCTTTAATTCTTAAGTTTTCAAGATAAGTTTTTAACCTGCTCTATCCGAGGAGGAACATGGATGATAGGCCAGTGTAAGGTGGATCAAAGAGTAAACGGAATTTTTCCTTTTTACAAAGGAGGTTAAAATCAAAATTTGAAGTGTTGGCCAGCACTGAATTCATCTGTTCTTTCTGTGGCGAGGACAAGCGAGGTCAATCGAAGCAGGAGGGAATTGTGTCCTTTTGAAAAAAACGAGCTCAAAATCAAAAATATTCAGTCCAAGCCCGCTAGCGACTATTGAGTGACATGTGGTGGTGCGCGAAATAAGAAACGCCAGGCCGACGGCCGCCCCCAAGTTGACCATGCCTTAGCCATAAACGGGGAGTAGTGAAAATTTGAAAATTGGGCTCGCAGATTCTAGCGACAGAGAAAGCGACACGTGGCAAGGGAAAAAATTGGGGTGATGCCGTTGGGGTAAAAAGTGAAAAAAATTCCAATTTTCAAAAAAAAAGGTCACAAAAGCACAGATTGAAGTGCGATTCAATGGGACCACCATATGCTACGTGTCCTCTCCAACTTTCAAGGAGGGGCGGGGGGAGTTGAAAAGCGAGAAACATTCTGAGAGAAAGCTAATGTTTCTTAAACAAAGACCACAAAGAGCCAGAATGAATTTATTTTGCGTTGGATCTTTCATGTATGTGATGTGGTTTACAAGTGTATCGCAATCACATAGCTCAACAAAGAGTTTTCATGAAACTCTCCCGCTGATGACTTACAACAGGTGTTGTTGAGTCATTGTGTTTTATGGGCAATATGATGTCTAGTATCATTTTTTTTCAAATGCGATACGCAAATAGTTCCTGTGTTTCTTGCAATCTTGCTGAAAGTCCTCGGAAATCACAAAGCACTGCATTTCGTGTTATAGTTTTAGTGGCACTGCAATCTCATGCTTAGAAGAGCTTACATCTGATAAAAGAGTAAACAATTTTAAAATCACATTTACTTCATTGATGCAGAGATTTCTGTAAGCTCTGGGTCGGTAATTAGCATGGTTCGATCAAGGATTTTTTGTGTTAATTGAGTTCTTTACTTAAAGATTTGCTGGTGAATTTCAAAATGTGTGAAGTAAGAGTGCCACTGGGCTTCCATTTCGCCTCTTCTAGTTGAAAGAACTATCCTGATTATTTGAAGCCTTTTATTTGATTAGTAGTTCCAATATCGTATGAGGGTGTCAAAAGATCTGATATTCTCCCAATTTGTTCACCGATACAAAAAACCCCACAAAAACTTCATTAAAAAAAAATTAATCCTAAACATACTACCTGGATGCAATGGGTGTAGACCAAGAAGGATCTAACCCATCTAAAAAATGCCACAAGGCAAATTCCAGATTAACAAGTCTTCAGTAACCCCTTTCATTTCCATTGAAAATATCTAAAGATCTGGGAGTGAAACTTGTGAAGCAGATATGGAGTGGTGATCATATTTTCAAGGCCTTTATACTATTTACAAAATTGAGGATATCCTATCTCCTTCACCATTAGAGTATACTAGTTTTCTTTTAACTGAGTTGAAAGAGCACAACTAAATAGTGAGGATTAGACAAAATCTTTCAAAGTGTATCCCTCTCTCCCACAAATCTGAGTGCAGAGATCACCTAAAGGGCCTACAAAGTGCCACACATAATTGATTTATGACTTCAAGATTCCTGCCATATCTTTGATGCAGACTCAGACTAAAAAAAGGAGAACAAATTTGGGTACCAAACTTCTGGTGCCGTTGGGAGTTCTTGGCAATTTCTGTGTTTTGAAGTGATTTATGCTGTTAAGAAGTGGTGTATTACACGTATTTGGATGCTACATGGTTTAAAATGTCCATTCTATGCTTTATATATGCATGTTTTACATAAGGGTTTCAAGTTTTGTCTATCCTTTTTCCATTTCCTAGCAAGTTCATATATTTGGGGCCTTGGATTGATTGATTAAGACGAAGAAGGTTTGCCTGCTAAAGCTTGCCAAAGGTTTCGTATAGCAAACATTTGACGATTAATTTAGTGCATTCTTGCACAACTAGGTGAAAGTCCTTAGTGGCGGGACTCATATGATTGATATGAAAATACCCGTTGTCCTACCTCTCTGTCTTTTTTTGTGTTGCTAATCTTGGCAAAACTAGAAGGACGAATATTTCTACTTGCCTTAAAGTCTCTGTAAGAAGTTGTTACAGATTCAGAAACTCAGAGATAGCTAGAGGAGCGGACGGTGTTGATGTGAAAGTGGTTGGAGGACTGAATACAAGAAAGGGAGACCCCTATTGTTGAGTTTGAACGTGAGCAAAAAAAGCCTTTATTGAGGACTATAATCCTTCTTCAAGTGGATCTTATCAGATAATCCTAGCTGATTTGAATCCCCTCGGGAAGTGAACTCTTGTGCATTTGAAAGGCATGCTCCTAAATTTCTCTTGTATTTATAAAGTTCGATAGATTCACACGAAAGGCGAAGCCCTAAGAGAGATTATTTGGAGTTTCATACCATCCCCAAAGACTCTCACTCCAATAGTTGTTTCACCTCCAAGATCCCCCACCAAACCCAATATGGCTTAGCGTAGACCTCCATTGTTGTTAACACCTGGTTCCTATAAATTTTAGAGCGAATGGATGGTCCCAAATGTTATCCCACAGATTCAGAAATAGGTTGCCAAATTCTAGGGTAACAATGATGTTATGGTGATCAGATCTCAATTTTGTTGATATAGATGGAATACTTTGAGATAGAGTTTGAGGATGTGATGTCAAATTTTTTCTTTCTACACTAGAAGAGGAGGTGGGATTGACAAGGCTCGGCCTCTAATTCTATTAAACTCGTGGACTGAATGAAGAATGCATTGGGTGCATGATGGTGGACAAGACTGATCAGATTTTTTGTCTGAGTTAAGCACCAACAAGAACCAAATGATCGTCTGTGACCTCAAACAAGGTTTACCAAACCTTTGGAAGGTAATGCTGTGGTTGAGGCCTGTGTGGATGAATCGTGTGTAATAAATCTGCTTAGCATTGATAAGACGGAAGCCTATTCACCTAAGAGACAAGAAGCCAACCAACTAAGACAAGCTTCACATGTAATTCAAATTGACCAACAATTCAAAGAATTAGGAAACCTCTCAAGAGAGATGGTGTAAACTTGATAAACCCTAAAAAACCTAAGCTAGCAAAGGGCTGATTGTAGAATAGGTTGTGAAAACTTTGGCAGGGGCTATCAAAGAAATCTCATTCAAGTTGGCGCGCTGGAAGGTGCACTTGGGCAGACTTCACAAGGTCAGCCTAGGCCGCAAAGACAAGATATACTTTGGCACATCTTGTTCCTAGTGGAATGAGTAGAGTTTGAGACAAAGGTACATGGCCTGTTGGATCTACAAATAGACATTTCCTCAAGCATGGAAGGAAGAGTGTTGCGATCTCTTAACTACTAGGGTTGTTGCTATTGAAAAGGTTGGCCTGATATTGTTGGGTTGACTCGGGATAGAGGTTTTTTCTCATCCTCCATGTGAATTTGGACCAAACAAGTTGATGAGCTACTAATTGATGATGTTTACTGATGGATGCTATTTACAAGGTGCGGCGTTCTCAAGCTCACCCGACGGAGTAACATCTACTAAATGTAGGAAGGTCTGGAAAGAGGTTGCCAACGTTTTGCGGATTTACATCAATGGGTACCCATATTTTTCCCCTCATGCTCCTGAATTGCTGTCTTGCAAGCATTTTAGATTTTGAACTTCGCCAAACAATGACTTGAATATTAAGAGCTTTGATGATTAGAAGTATGATGGTGTACCATTCGAGGTAGGATAGGACACTTGTTGACGAATGTTGTTGTAGTCAAGAGCAAGGACTTAACACTGAAGCACGTTTTTAAGGGGTTGGACCTCCAGCACAAATAAAAAACCCTTGATCACAGACATTCCAAAATAAGCTCATAGGAGAGAAGAACTGGTCAGCATTTCGCTACCTCAAAACAAAAATTATAGTCCTCCTACACGCCCAAGGCTGCCAGAATCACTGCCAATCCAATGAATCTTCTTGTCTCACTTCCAATTATTTTTTCAAGATGTGCCCCTATGACAGAAGCCCAATTATTGAGCCAATTAAGTCCGTGTTCCAATCATGCGTTGTTCAAAGTCCTGAGCTACGACGAGGCTTTGCGTCTTGGGTTGAAGGACGAGACGACAATCCAGGCAGAAAGCACTGTACAAAAATGTTGTTGAAACTGCCATCTGTCATTATTGACGTTGAAAACATCCACGAGCAGTAGAAATCTTGGAGAGAGAGCGAACTGAGGTCTATTGGGGACATATTGGTTGATTCCCCCCTGGCCTGTTGATCCCTCTTAACAACTTTGAGCCTAAAGGATAAGTTACTCACATGTATGTTTTATCTGGGCATCTGTAATGTATGCTCTAGAATCATGAAGAGTTGGACATTTAAAGTGATAGAGCCTATGAAAGTGTATTCCATTGGACACGAGAGTTTGGTTGTTGATTGTTGTGAAAGTTAGTAGTGAAACTGCATCTAATCCGGGAGGAATTTAAAATGGATGTTTGTGATCTGTTGATTGTCTGCCCATGGGTCTGGCTTTCGAGGTAATGAAAATGGGCTGCAAGGGTTGGTTGCAGCCTTTATATGGACATGGATTTTTCACCATTCCCCTATGCGGGAACGCCTTGTTAAACTTTCTGGGTGCGAAGCGATGTCCCCCTACTTGAAGATCCCACCCCTGACTTCCTATTGCCGGTTGCTGTTGATGTGATGTTGAGAATTTCACTGGTTTGCTATGGGCACAAATAAAATAAGATGGGCACGACCAATCACGCTGCCTTGATATGGTGCTAGGTGCACCTATGCATCACATGGCATCACCTGCATGTACTAGCCCTAGTCCATGCGTTT
>CM034151.1:124448039-124465424 GCA_019776745.2 Taxus chinensis
ATCATTGATTCTAATACCATCTATGGCAATCCCATTCCACAGAAGATATTTTAATCTCCATTCCCTAGGAATTTTTTCGTACCTACATTTTCATTTTTGATGGCACATCAAATCCTTATTTGAACCTTAAACATTATAGGGTGCTTATGGCCTCATATAGAAACATTTTTTTATTTCTTAAAGTTTTCCATCACAACATCATTGGAGATGCTTTGTATTGGTTTACACAACTACCTAGCGAGTATTTAAGTGCTTTCTTAGAACTTGAATATGTTTCCCTAGCTTTCTTTGGTTTTAATAAAGGCCCTAGAGATACATATGAATGTTTACCTTCCCTGCATCAAGGTGCAAAGGATCCTCTATCTAATGATATCTTACAATTCAAAGATAACATACATTTATTGTTATATCATCCCATTGAGTTATAAATGCAATATATATTTTATAGAGGTCTCATTGAGACCCTACAAGAATGCTTATTATATAATGGTTGTAATTATTTCACTGAGCTATGCCTTCATGTTATGGACTTAGAGTGATATTTTATCCTCTCAAATCAGCCGGAAGATAGGGATACAAATAATAAAGTTGCTTTTTTTCAATCTGTCAATCCACCATCATTTAGTAATAATCAAATTAATGTTTTAAATCATGGTAACACTTCTTATCAACCTCCTCCTAAACCTAAATGTACAGTAATAAAATATACTAATCACTTTCAGTATAGACTAATTTAATTTGATAGGCTTGATCAACCACATGATATTCTATTTTCCCTAGTGGATAAGAGACTAATATTTTTACAACCTAACAATCATCACCCTCCTCACTAGATTACATGAGAAAATGGCTGGCATTTTTGAAACTTTCATCACATTAATGAGCACTGCAACAATGATTATTATCCACTAGATCAAAAATTCAAGTTCTTAGAATATAAAGGCATCATTTACTTCAACAAGACATGTCATTCATATAGATTTGCTTCACCTCCTCCACTTTGTTGACTTGTAGTAAGTGTAACTCTCAATCCTTCTGCTATCAATACAACAAATGTTGTTTCTCATGGTGAAGCAAATCATCCACATGATCCTCTAGAATCCACACAAATATGGATTTCCACAAAGTTGATGTGGGTACCAAAATTTTCACATGTGACTTCCACCTCTTTTTCAAAACCATCTGCAACATGTATGGTTAAGTTAGCTTATCATGTATGATACACACCAATGCTCTTTCGACAGCTCATCATGTATTTATCACACCATGATCCAACCCAATATCTACTTTCTGTCATTCCTATCATTTTTACCTTTGTATATTGTTCTTATTGAGTCCCACATGGAATAGATGAGGATCTCCATCCTTATTTCATGAGAATAGGGTCCCCCTCACTTTTATAATTGGAACTTTTGTGGAAGCCACACACATTGTACTCATAATGTTTATAATTCAATATATTGTCATTACCTACTTTACAATTATTAGAGTAAATCCATTGCCTAAAGTATTGCAATTCAATAATGCACAACAATTATACAAGTAATATCTATTATATAAAATCCAATCATACAGACATCACAATCCAATGAAATCACATATTCATAATCACATATAAAGTAATCAACATAAAATAATGACATTTTTTTCTTACTCATCACATAAACTACAAATTTTACACAATTCATGAAATTCCACACTCATACATATATATATATATATAGACACACACACTGAGGGTATAACCCTTTGTGCAGTCACTCATCCTCCTCACTACTTTCAATATGAACTAGTCCTCGTGAGCCTTAGGCTCCTGTTATGTCTCTATGTTCCCTAATAATGTACTAACCACTCTTGTAGTGTAGCATTATCTACCAATATCTAGGCATATGCTACCTAGTACTCCCACTTAATCATGTTACCAGTCTTAAACTAGATCGACCTCGGATGGAACTCCGATCATTGAGCTAGCTCTGACTTGGTTCTGTTAGCAGATGGATTTGCACGCGACAGCATGCAAATGCATGCACGCAGTGTGGTGCACGAATTCCCTCCTCCATGACTGTTCAGGCTGCCTTTATTGAAAACCAAAATGTATTTACATCTGTACAATTCAAATTGTATAGTGTAGGTTTTTGGACAGCAATTGAATGAAAAGTGAATGAAGGAAATGGCATGAAATAAGAAGGAGTGGAATGGCATGGATGAAAGAACATGGCAAGAGTTAGGTAAAAACAACGAGAGCCTAATTTGGCATGAAGAGAAAAGATGAATAACCAACACAAATAAAGGAGTTTTTAGTTAGCCAACCAAACTGGAAAAGGGAAACACCATGAGCAAGTAGATAGTCAGAGCTTGATCATTGTGAACTAGAACAACTGATTACTAATGTTGACAATAAGATCAAAGATAAATTTGCATGCAAGATTTAACACCTCACATCTAATGACATAAGAACACCAAATGTTACCCAGAAGACAATGAATGAGACCAAAGTTCTTATTCCATTAACTCCAAATGTTTTTTCACAACGAACCAAAGTTTCCTTCTGAAAACAAAGCTTGGCAACAAAGCCCTCTTCCTTTTCTCCTCTCTCAAAGCACCCTTACAAAAGCCCCTCACTTCCTTTATCACCAAAAATTGGTTACAGTAGTTAGTTTTAAATGCACAGTAATAGGGCACTTGAGTGACTTTGACTTTTTCCAACCAACTTATTAATACAACCCCCAAAATAGAAATCACTTAAATATCCAATGTTTCCCAAATAACAACACCTTTAAAATATAATAATAATCAGTGCCTTATCCATTGAAACGGGTCCGCCTATCTCCAAACTATGCGAAATGGACTCCCCATTCGCTAGATATCAATAAACCTCCGGTGAAAATTATGATCTGTCTGCTTTTGATCATTTAACGATCTAAACCGTTCCCAAAGTTTCAAACCTCTTTTGCCTCTTCATGCAATATTAGTCTCTGTTTTACCTAACTCTGCATGTTCTTTCAGTCCCTTCCATTCCACTCCTTTCTTTCATTTCATCCATTTCTTCATTCACTTTTCTTCCATTGATGTTCCAAAACACCCCCCACATAAATTTTGAATGTACAGATGTAAATACAGTTTTGTTTTCAATAAAGGCAGCTCACCTTATTGAGGAGGGACTTCGTTTCCCACACTGTTGCATGTCATTTGGCATGCGTTCGCAAATCCATAGCTCACCAGTTTGGCGACTCCGCTGGGGGGATTCAGAAATCGTTTTTTTCCACCAGGTTGTTGGTTACTTAAATCTTTATGACTTTCCCCTTGCCAAGCTCAAGTCTCAACCCGCCGAACCTGTGGCCCGACGAAGATTTCCAAGGAGAGGAGATATTGCTGCCAAACCTGTCGAATAGTCGCTTGGGAAAACCTTGAGTGAATGTTGAATGACCTGTGATATGTGAAAGCTTGCAAGCAATTTGTGGCTGTGATAGAGCCATTGACAGGAAATCTACATCGAAGACCTTAGAAGAAGAGACACCCGCACTCGGGGCCAGGAGGAGACCTCTGTGGCACGAGTTTGATTAGTTGTTCACCGGACGCGGCCCTCTTCCACCCAGGTAATTTAAGTTGTATGACCAGTAAAGGGTAACCCACCTATCTTGCAACTAAATCTTGTTTTCAGAGACTCAAGAAGACATATCATCCGATTTGAGGCAGCGATGTGGGAAAAGAAAAGCGCACAAGACCATCATTTATCTCGCCTCGCCTATCAGTCTAGATAACGAAGAAGAGAAAGCTGCGATAGTTGTTAGAGTTATTCAGGCGCCCAAAATAGTCAGAAAGAGAGCAAAGAGAAAAGGCTAGAGCTGGTCGGAAACGCTGTGATCTCTTCACCATAAAATTCCAAGCTGGAAGGAAAGAGGTTACGCGAGGAGAAAAAAGCTAAAGGTCGATTCTGACCCTACCTTGATTTTCAAGGAAAATCGGTTTAAGTTTATATCCTCTAAGAAGAACACACCTCGTAGCTCTGCAGCCTTGCATCAAGTCTTGAAAGAGCAAGCAAGGAAGGAATCACCACTAGTCAAGACACTTGTCCTGCTCACATTGTTTTACCTACGCCTTACCCCTTTCCTCCAAAGGCAGCCTCACCTTCATTGAGGCAAGGACTTCGTTCCACACTGTTCATGTCAATTTGCATGCTTGCAAATCCATATGGCTAACAGGTTTTTCTCATCCCATCACTCTTACAAAACGGTATATTTTCTACGCACTAAACTGATCAAATTAGTAGGAATGATCAATATTATATCATCAACACACTCTAACATGTTCCACCTGTTACCACATCCCTAGGACATTTCCATCCTCACTAAAGAAGCTCTCCCTCTCTCTGCCTCTTTTCCTGTATATGGCGGTATACCCCTAACACTACATTACTAGGTCCCATACCCTCCCATAGATCTCCCACCATACTAGGAACATACTACCCATCAGGTGGTCCTCCCACCACTCTGCATAGGTTTTGGTAATCCTTGCATCATCACAGTTCCCTCAAGTGACCACTGATCCACCTCCCATTAGTTAGTGGCATTAACAGTTATGTTGGTTTAGATCTAGTTACCTCCCTCTCTATAACATTTTATTTTCAATCTCCTCCGTTGGGTAGGTGTTGGAGGAAGCTCTGCATAATTCCAAACTATCATGAACACACTCAATATTGAATACTCCCCTTGGGGGGATCGATCCTATAGTCCATGGTCTAACGTATTTTCCACATCTCTACATCATCCTTAAGAAAACCTATATAGTTCCCCTCTGAGCCAAAATAATATCTGTTACCCCAATCTTTCTAGAATGAGCTTACTACATAGTTATGTTGGCCCGTCACCACCTAGCATGCTCCATCTCATTACATACTCTGGTGAGTCGACTCCACAATGTGCCCACTAATGGGTCACACAAATGGTAATAGGTCATAAAAAAGACCCCATCCATGCATAGTGTCACTGCTACTACACACCACCATGGTTCTCCTGATGTAAACCTTAAAATATTTTTATAGTGGGCTAATATACATGGCCCCATGTGTATCATCACATGCATGCTCCTCTATGGCCTTGAATATTCCACATCCTATACAGATATTGATACCTCCACATCTACGGCAAAAAATATGCTAAAAACACAACAATATACTTCTACAATCACCTAATACTAGAATTCAAAATGGAGCGTATTCTACTAAAGGAATCCCTAATACCACCATGACCCACTTGGAATATTGAGCATATCTCATGTGTATGGCACATCTAAAGAAATACATACTCCCTCCCCACCATATAATCAGTAGTATATATCGGTAAATACATCCTCTATTTTCATGATTATCTCCTATGTCAAGAGGAAAAATGTACAAGTATCAAAATTCCCACCACTCACACAAGATGTAATCAAATACATATTTGGGGAACTTCCCCTGATCGATCCACATGTTTGTAATCTGGACCTATCAGTACATCCCATCTTGCATCATCTAGACCTAAAGAGAATATGGTTGTCATGTGTTGACCACTGTAGAACTCTTGTGTGTGGATGTCCATTTATAAACAAAAATATGTAATAAACATCATATTAGAACATCATAAATACTACAAAATGTTCATCATACATCAATACAAAATGCACACATCATATCCAAATCACCTACAATAGAAAACACTCACATTTGAGTCATTTTTGGAAATTCAAGTCTGGACCATACAAATTCTAGTCATGAATGTATGGTTCAAGGTCAAAACTAACGATCCCAATGCAAGGGAGAAACTAGACCATTCATTCCGACCTTATCCATATATGTAAAAATTCAACAAAATTGGAAAATTTCAAAAAAATAGTGAAATCTACCCTCTTTTGCACAAAATCAACAACACTAAATGAATGTATCTACTCATTTTTTGTCTGCCACTGAATCATATCTCCCACGCTCTTAAATTGTGTTTACATGACCTCTCTAGCTCTCGGTATCATCAAAAAATCAAATCTCCTATCACACTCAATCATAATAACATAATGAAAACACCTTTTTTACTTTTCCACTTTACTATTTAGAGCACCTTTTACTAGCAACATTTATACACCTCACTTTATTATCTACTCAAATCATCCAATTAGGGCTCTACAATTGTGCAAGCCATATCTCATGTTTTTTTACCTATTTTTCACACCATCTACAACACAATGATCATGTTTCTCATCTTTTTTGCATTGATACATTATTAGAATACTTTGTACTTATCCTCTAGCTCTATATAGGAATTGATCTTACCTTCGATGTTATTAATGCTTGTTGCACACCTAAAATGTATTGCCTATCATTGGCTTTCTTACAAAAAAAAAAAAATTCTCATCACACACTCTCTAATTCCTAACTACTACACTACAATATTGTTCAATATTGCTCATTATCTTCAATTTCACCTTAATAAATTATGCTTTACATTGTCCCTTTCATCAAAAATGGGATATATGGGGCTAACTATGTAAGGTCATCTCCCTCCATCTCATTTAATTTTAAATCACTAAACAAGTACAATGGATTAGGTATGCAATGTTATCCTCTCCCACAAAATTTTTACGAATTTGGAAATTTGGTTATGCAAGGTTAATTTTTCTCAGCCAATGCAATGTAATCTCAGTAACCAAGTGGTCACTCGTGATTACCCAAACACACTAAAAGATAAATTCCATTGTATTCATTATTAATACCTGGGGAAACATACAAATATTCAAATACAATACAAGAATCCATATCACAATATGTACCCGTATAATGCATGGTGGGAGAAATGAGATGCCATTCCCTTTCACATTATAGGGTTTTTTAGAAAAAAATTAGACATAGATCCATTTGCAGTGGTGTGGTTCCATTATTGGTAAGCACTATTGGGGGCAAGCTAAGTATCCTCATGACACTCTTCCCTTGGTGTCAAGAATACCCAAGTCCCACGTTATTGTAAAATAAAGAAATTTGTTGGGGATTGGTTTAGCTTCCAACTCTACAAATCCACCAAGTTTAAATCTCCATGTCTACAAACATTTTTCTCTACAACTACAATATCCTCTTTTGATGCCAACTACACGCTTTTACCTTATCTTTGCGTGGGTCATTTGATGACTCACACTATTTTCCACAATTGGTTATTTTCTCTTAGCATCCTTATATGTTTCTTTCTTCAACACTCTCATGGGTATAATCTCTTTTCCTTTACACTAGTAATTTTCATTCACTAGTATAAACGGGGGGGGGTGTAGACACCAAAATATGCATAAAATCATTATTACAACATGATATTGTTAGTTTGTTATGTACTTTCATTTTGAAAAATGAAACAGGATTTTAGTGGCACAATTCCTTTCTTGATTTGGTCTTTGTTACTTTATTAAAATCAACTTCTTTGTATTTTGACTCTTTGAGTTGATTTTTAGCATTCTTACAGAGATCTCTGACACTCTGATTTTACTATTTGTTATTATCTGAGCCCGGTCCAAGACTGTAATATAAGGTCAGAATAATACATATGGCATTGACCATCATGTACAATCTTGGACCTTTTGTTTTTCATTTCTTTTCTTATCATGGGATCATTTATCATTATTTTATCTTTCATTTTATATCTTTTAGGCCAGATTTTCCTACCACTAAGATCCTAATTTTTGAGTAAACACACACACACATATACACACACACACACACACACACACACACACACACACACACACACACACACACACACACACACACACACACATATATAAGTATAACCTAAGAATTTATCATCTGAGAATCATTTATCTACCACTTACTGAGATGAGAAAGCAAGGAATACATCTACATACTACATACACATCACAAGAGGGAATAATTATGAAGTTTTCACTTACACAAATAGTTTTCTATTGGGATGAAGTAACATATCCTGCTATTAGTTCTGAGGCACAAGGGTCAACCTAGGTCAATGGATATAGGCATGCATCTTTGCAAAAATCATTAGGAGAACTACATTGATTCTAAAATGTAATGCAGTGCTCGATGATTCACAAGAAGGGTGGTTGCTGATGCTAATCTAACTCAAGTATTTGTATGTTTATTTTTAGAGATAATGATTTCTTGAGTATGTTGCATGATAGCAAGGATTTGTTTTGTAGGTCTCAGGTGCGAAATCTAGGGTTTTATGCAAACTTGAAGATATCAAAGAATGAAAAATAATGACACATAGCGACACTAAAATTTATAGACTCCAGCTAATTGAACTTCCAAAAATGTATGGTTTGGTCAAGACCAAATGGTATAGTCCTGATCTCTTTGTATGTTCCTTCCCCAACAGTTCTACAACTCTAAGAAGTGAATGTTTCAAATCTTAGACATTGCACTTTCCAAAAATCAGTCATCAACACATCCCAAATATGTTTTGAACTACCTAAGTGCCTCTTTCCATCTTGTTTATGCTTCAAATTTTATGTGTTTTATCGTATGGTTGATTGATATGATCTAAGGTGTAAATTTGAGTGTTTTTATCACTTTAATATTTTTTATATTAGTGTAAGTAAAAATTAATTAAATTGATATGAAATTTAATTAAAGGTTAAATCGTTACAATATTATATCATTGAAAGGATTATAGTATGATTGTAAATAAAATTCACTGAAACATGAAAACAAAGGAATGCATCTAATTATGTCAAAGGTGTTTTCCCAATTGGAGCTAACCAAGTGAACTCTAACATTAGCAGATATGAAACAGTTGAAGTTTTTTGGTAGTTGAATAAATTTTGCATCAGGACCATCCATGTGGCATACCTACAGCTACCCATTCACCACCACCTCTTACACCCACCACATATTCATCGTTGCGAATAGATTCATGACATCCATTTTTTTGGCATTCTTCGTTTATAGTATTTATTAGATCCCAATCTAATGAATATATTATATCCTTGTAAATAAAGATAATATAATTGAAATCAACAAACCAAAGAGCGTGGAATTGAATGTATCAACATTCAAGAACGTGGTTCCATGAAAATTCACTCAACAGAGAATAACGGATTAATTATCATATGTAGGAAAGAAGGATTCAATCTCTCAGCTATGGGACTATTTTTCTTCATTGCCCTCCCAAGGTGAACTTGTTTGTAACTTTTTTTGTGAGATAAATTTTCTATGTATTATGTTTTTCCAAATTTTGGGAAATAATATGTCACAAGTTTGATTCCTAGGGACATGTTGTCCTGAAAAATGAATGGGATGAAAAATTGTAACTTTAAGCATGATAACCAAGCCCATGATTGAAAATCATGTTTCCATATCGCTGTGAATCCATCCTCTAGCCATCCTTCCCTCACTATCAGCATCACCCTAGCTTAGAGGAAGGTAATAAAAAAGTTTTTAAAGTTTATTCCAGTGTGTAGGGATGATTACCCAAGTTGATTGATGAATTCATAGTGACTAGATGAAAGACTACTTCCTTCAGAGGCCTAAAAGGGTCATTTTGGCCCTTCTATAGATATTTAACATCCTCCATGAATTTTCAGGGAAAACCTAAAGCATTTGAGGGTGATTCCTGAGAAAATTGAAGGTTTTTTTACACACCCAATTTCTCATGTGCTACATTGTCGGAACAATTCAAAATCCCCAATCATGATGTAATATATTTTACCAATGGTGTTTGAGTCTAACTTATCTTATTTGCAGTGTATATTTATAACTTAGATATTCTTCCTATTGTCCATTTCCATTATTTTCCTTCTTCCCATTTACCTCTTTCGTATCTTTTCAACTTAGATTTTCATCCTTCAAGATTTTGCAACTACCCCAGTAGTCATTATAACCACCTGTCTTCCTTGAGCGGCGGTTATGCAATCACGATAGTGGTTGTGCAACCATCTGACTGCACAAACGGTGGTTTTGTGCGCTATTTAATCAAGACTCTTCTTGTGTGTATTATAAATTCACGTGTCAACTTATTCAATCTTAGTTTTAGTGCACGTTTCTTGACCAAATTGGTTGTTCTTGAGCTCGTTTGATGCATACCAACTTCTTCTTCCCTTCATGTTCTATTAATTATGAGTTAACTACCCCTTCCTTGAGTGATGTGGCATCCCTTGGCTGTGAAATGGTCTTAGACCATTTCCCTGTCATTTTTCTATATGAGATCTAAGTCTTCAACCTAGAAGCATTGGTTAGAGATTATTGTTTTGAATTGCACTATTATGCTGCATCGTTAATCTTGCCAAGAAATACAAAATAAATATAAGTTATCTTTGCCTTGTTATTCTCTTTCCTTGTGTTGGTACTCAGATTACTTGCAAGAAATTCCATCTCCAACATTTATTCATCATTTATTTCCACACGATGCCAGCACAGTTCCCTCGACTCGTTTGAACACCAAATTGGACAATAAGATGAGGGGGACAATAGAGAAAAACCAGCACTAGAACTATCATAGTTCTACATTTCTAGGTTGGGGATGTCATTTGGATTCTTGAAGCTTTCTTTGTCTTTATTCCATAATTTGTTAGATTATATTAATTCAAATAAATATGATCATTGTAGCTTTCCTTTATTTGCACAAGAGCTTCTATTGAAATCTTATTTCCCTACCTATCCTTGTGGGTTTGTATGGGAAGTTTCTGTCTAGAAGAAGCTTCTACATTTGTTTAATGTTAGTTGTAATTTTCCTTCATTTTTAAAAGCTTACATAGATCCTTGCTACTTCTATCAGGGAAAGTTTCAAGGGAAGAATAGCTTCTGAGAAGCTCTTTCCATTCTTCCTGATGACTCTGAGGTAAGAATAGAGGAAGTTTGTATATCCACAAGTACAAATTAGAAAAGTTCTATGTTTAATTAGAGTAGATTAAATCCACTCTGCACAGGTAAATAGCCACATCCGATTATTTACTTGTTTATTTCTGTTAATTATAGTGTATAGTCAATTCAATTAATTAGAAGAAGTTTAATTTTTCTATGTGCATATTTATTTTGTTTTCTAGTAAGCATCCAAAAATACAAAGAGCAATATATTAATTATTTTTTTGTTTGTATTTAATTCACTCTATTCAAAATTCATTAGAAAAAATAACATAAATAAATAGATTAGTTATTTCCTTTATTCAATTAATTAGATTTCATTTCTTAATTAGGTATGCTGGCAACCACGTAGATTTAATTAAATTCAAGGAAAGTAATTTAATTGAGTTGATTGAAATATGTTTGTTTCCATTTGTTAAATTAGGAACATAGAGTTAATTAGAAAGGAATTAACACATCTCCCCGTGTATACCTAGTTGGCTTAGGATTAACCTTGCCCTCTTGATAGTTTTCTTTGTGAGATTGTTTGTTTCTTTTCTTTAGTAGTTTGCACATCCCACATGACCATTCAATGCCCTAGAAAACTAAGAGATTATGTTTGTGATCCGATAGTACCATAGCCAAACCTAGCGCCGTAATTAGTTAGACATTGACCAAGGCCTTAGATATCTTGTTTTCCAGACCACCCCACTTCCACCTAGTTATCATCACATAGTTGACAACCTTGAAAATCAAAGTAGACAATATTTATAAGTTCTGGAAAAATTAACCTAGTTGTACAACTAGTTACCACAATTCACCCATTTTTCCTATCCACACATTTCCTCCCACACCTCCATGACCTTGTCTAGAGAATTCTATGAGGAAAACACACGAAAATTCCCACTGTATTCCACAGCTATTTTGGAGAGTGCTTGGTGACATTGACATCAATAGAATTCTTTGACGTGTGTCCATTTTCCTTGACCGGTCCATTACACCCACCCAAGTGAGGCAATCATTCATTTATTTAGATGAGCAGATTCTTATAATGCCATGATGAGGACATTCGATTGCCTTGATCGTTTGTTAGCCATTTTCTTCCCATTTTTCATATATTCCACCTATCCATGCTTTATTTAGCCCATTATATAAGCCATCTATTCATATCCATTGTGGCTGTCCCTGACATGAACATTGGGAGGTCGCGTGCACTTAAGACCACATGTTGATTTTAAGACGTATAAAATTGGTGAACCCAACATGAAGGACTAGTTCCTTTTCGTTTCCATTATTTCTTCCTTCTTTCATCCATTATTTGTTCTCTCCCATTATTATGTGGGTATTTACATACCCCTATGAATATGTCAGGTTTAGGAATACAATAGGCCCATTTTGGGTCTTGAAGCAGTATTATTACCACATGGGTATAAAATAGGCACCCTCACTATCTAGGTGGGCTGATAATTACTCATCCAACTTGCATTCCCATCACACTCCTCCTCCTCCTCCTCAAGGCACCAACAATGGTTCATCAGTTAGGATCAGAGGAGATTGATCAACCTACATATAGCCCACAACTTGGGTTCTCCAGTTCAAACAATCATGTCATTCACAGAAGAATAAGTGTTCTATCCTTGGGTCTTGTCAAGACCACAAATTAGTATGAAATCTAATTCACTCCCGTATTACCTATTTCCAAATGATGAAATCCTAGCATGCTTTGCATGAAGCGATGAACATCTTAATGCAATAGACCAGCCCTTGGAACCGGATGTAAGAGTACATTGATGTTCTTCTTCAGAACAACTCTATTATCTACCTCCTCCTACAACAAGATAATATATCCAAAGAGGGGTGGCCTCCCATAGATAAATCCATAGCAGGACATCATGTGCCTTTTCTTCCCTAACCAGACCCAGAATACACCTAAATCAAATGTAACATGCCATCTGTACAGGCGATGTAATTTCAACATCTGGTGGATAGAGTTAGGGAACTAGATCTTTCCCATCCTTCTCGTGCTACACCTTTTACAGGGCAAGGCAATATCTCACCACCATGCATAAAACTTTGATTATGTGCCCTCGACACCTTCACCTCATCATGTTTACATGGGTGTTCCTAACCCTGGAGACCTTATTGAATCGATTGCATCATGTTAGGTATGCCCTCTCACATTTCATATGGATATCCTCCACAGGCACCGACTTAGAAGTGCATTCTTGAATGTCGTTCCAATTGGAAATGTGACGGTTCCTTGGTTTCGTACACCTGCTACTTCCATAATCAAAATAATGTTTCCCGCATACCTCCACATGTATTCTAAATCACTACATGAGTGACATGTTTTCCTTTCCTAGACTTGTATGCTTAGCCTCATGCGGATGCCTTACAACCCCTGCAAATGCTTATGCTACACCATATGATCTTTTCTATTCCTCCCCCCACTTCTCTATTAAAGGTCTGTCCATGGTAGAATCTTATGTGATTGGGTACATAAGTTGAATATCTCAAGGAGCCCCTTGACTTTTACCATACGAAGCATAATGCTTCCACGACCGCTTCCCGTCTTGCCAAAGTTTCAAAAGGGAGGGGGATCCAAATGTGCATATCAAAGGATATGTGACTGTTGTCAGAGATCTACTTCCATGGGAAGTAGTTCTAGCTAATATTTTCCACAAGACCCTTGATGAGATTTATCTTGATTGGTACTATAGGATACCAAAAGCCTCGATTCATTTGGTTAAGAAACTTGTTTCGGATTTTGATATGAACAAAATTTTAAGAACAGGAATTAGAGAATTCCTTCATATTAAGCAAGAGCATAATGAAGCTACCTCCAATTTCATTTAGAGATGGCAACAAGTCCTCTACTCCTCATCTAGTGCTCCAAACATGGACCAAAAAGATCTTTTTGACTTATTCCTTCATCCCCTCAATCAAGAAATTAAGGAGGAGGTGTGAAATTTCCCTCTTAGAAGCTATGAGGATGTCTTAAAGGGTGCTCTCTGCATTGACCAACTGATAATTGATAGTAGATGAAAGACATATGGCTCAAATGGGAGACTGGTCAAGGACCTAATGTCCTTAATAATAAAAATGGTTGTAAGGATATTACTTGTATAAATCAAAACATATACGCCAGAATAACATGGAGCGAAACACCAAAACTATATAAATGATGACGATTGCTCATATAATAGCTGGCCACTTCGAGGGGGCAAAACCTCCAAATACACTTAGAGGGGGGTAACCTCCAAACCATATAATAACACTCCAATTACTCAATATGATGATTAATATAACCTTCTAGACCCATATATACCCTTCTAAACTATGGCCAAGACTGAGGTCAAGCCTCCTAAGCATAAATAAATAATAAAGGAATGATTAAATAAGATAAGGGGGTGTGCCACATGTGGGCATCTCTATGAACCCAAGACATATATTACATATCCCATGTGAACCATAACACATAAATAATGGGGAGTGTGCCACATGTCAGAATCTCCATCACCCATATATATTATATTATCATATCCCAAGGTACATATCATTACCTTCCTCTTTAACATGTTTCGTCCCCAAAACATAAGAAGAAGCCATATAATGAGTGTGCTTTAAATTCATTGCACACTTGTTGCCATGCACGATCATCTAACCACACATATGAGATCTTAGTGGGTGATGCTTACTCCAAACATTGATTCCACATTCCATTTGCTACTCCTCTGATTCCATCCATGGTCCATATGTGTTAGTCCTTGGTAATCCATGTATATCCATAATAATTATTCATGTGATTCCATGTCCTATACTTGTTGCTCCACTGATTCCATGTCCTATACTTGCTGCTCCACTGATTCCATGTATAGCCATAATTATTGACTCGTCCAATTCCCTGTATATCCATATATATTTCTGACCCTCATGTGTCCTGAACATGTCTCCGTGATGTATTTCCTCTCATGATGATGTGTGTGTCTATATGGTGTCAACCTTTAGTATCCTGTAACCTTATTAACCTTTTCCTCAACTTTCTTTTCCTCTTCCAACTTGTTTGCCATTTCTTTTTTCTCTTAAGTAGATGAATTATTTTTTGACTTTTTCGTCATGTTCTTCATCCTCTCCTTCTGAATCATCCTTATTCCATTCTTCACCATCTTTAAATTCATCTCCATGTTCCTTAATTTTACATTATTTTGTTTCCTTGCTAAGTGTGATATCCTGCAATGTAATTTTCTTTCGCTTGTACCATAATTTCATGAATTTCTTTTGCATATTAATATTGATTATTCCCAATGTCTCTAACTAGGGATATGAATAATATCTAAAACTTAAAAATTTGAATGCAAAATATATTTATCCATAGAAAGCTTTAAATCTTCAAAAATTTGAATCTTCTTACCACCCACTCAAGATTCCTTGATATGCTTTGCTTGCACACGTAGATGTTGAACTACATCCATATTGATGAAGCTATATTTGCTGCTAAAGTTTATGAAAGCAATTATATTTTTCCTTTGAATGCACCCTTCAAAGTGAAATATTGAAGCTCATTCCTTGGCGATGCACTATCCTGTTGTAGCAGCTTCATCATAAAACATCTTCTTATTCTTCTTCTTCTTCTTCTTCTTATTTGATGTCTTTACTCTGCTTCTTCTTTTATCTTCTTCTTTTATTTTCTTTTCTTTTGTTTTTTCTTCCCTATTCTTCTCTTTTCTGTTCCCCTCTGTTACATGAAAACTGGCGCCAGTTACTCCAAAGACCAATAGACTTTTCCTTTCTAATCAAAAAAACCAATCTTGTAGGGCACTAATCCACAACTTGAAAACCAAATAATCTGATGGTTAGATAATTATCCCTTAAATTTTACCACCATTCTCTAGCATTCAATTCCTGCATTCTCCAAAAAAAAGCGTACCATTACTTCATGATCACAAAAACTAGGGTTTAGGAATAAAACCATTCTTGATCAAAACTTTTTCGAAACCAGTTCAGCTAAAGGTCGGCCAAAAAATCATAAATGAACAAAACACAAACCCCAATTTACTTTTTGATGGTTTCCAAAAATGTAAGAAAATTTAGAAAAATTCCTCAAATTGTGGCTGACTTATGGAGCAAATAGTGAACTACAAATAAAAATGAAATAAAATCTAACACAATAGATCCCAAAATTCTCAAATTTCTGTGGTATTACCTTGGAATACATTACCATCACCCAAAAAAATATTGTTTCCTAATTCTTCATATGAAAGAAGACAAGTATGATTGAACCAATAGAAAATTAGGGTTTCACCCCTAAAAGGGACAAACGTTTGCAAAACAGCTCCCAAAAATCTGGGAAAATTTGGGGGCAGGATATTACTGACTTATTGTACCACTCCCCAAAAAAAATGCTGAACAAAATCCAATTTGATCTAAGATAATAGACGGAATCACCAACATTAGGGCTTTCTCCGCAAATTACCCGGATCACTCTTGATACCACTTTGTAGGCGCATACACTATTAAATAGAACATATACCAAGAAGAACATGATGGAGGAACACCAAACAAAATATATATAAATGATGACAACTATCTCATCTAATAGCTTTTCCACTTCGAGGGGGCAACCTCCAATACCATTCCAGGGGGTGGTACCTTGCACACCATACAATAACACTCCAATATCAATATGTGATTAAACGTATCACCTTATAACCCCTATAATACCATTATAACCTATGGTCCACACTGAGGCCGGAACGCACTAAGAATAGAATAATCATAATGAAGATATACTAAGATAAGGGAGGGTGCCACAGGTCGCATCCCATAAACCCATATTACATTATATAGCATTATCACCATGTGAACCCATAATAAACTAAGGGGGATTTGTGTGCCACATGTCGGCATCTCCATCACCCACAGAATGAATGAGCCTATACCAAGGTACTATGGCAAATGGTGATATGACAAACTGTGTGACTAACCAATCCAAGAAGCCAAAACATTGGTAATACAATAAATGAGAATAACAGTAACAAAATTGCCAATGTGAAAAACAACCCCAAAGAGTAACAATTCACTCCGTTGTTAATACGATGGACTTAGCACCCTCCTCCCCCCCACAATAGGTCCAAGGCCCAAGGTCTGGTTACATACTCAAACCCGCATCCCATCATTCCAATAAAATAGTATTAGAACTAGGGCTAGGAGGCCACCAAAAACCAATTATAACAACCCAATACTAAAAACAAGGACCACAATTAAAACCAGAAATAAAAAAACCCAGACAATGATCTTGCTTTTATAGGTTTCATTAAATTTATAAGACAAGACCCACACGTACGTGCCGATGATGCAAAAAAAATTATACAAATAATTCCGGAGGACCAAAGGAGATCTTATTAAGATATTTTGGTTAATCGTTGACACTATGACAAACACCACTCACATGGGAACATGCTTTCCCCTAGGAATTTTAACTCTTAGGGTTATAGAGACCCCCTCTGACACTTCTCAAAAAAAATAGAATTCTCAATCCTCATGGTTCTAACAAGGGGCTT